>JADLZK010006647.1:0-182935 GCA_015847255.1 Hyparrhenia diplandra
ATTGGATGTGGCCATCCTTATTTTGCATGACTTTTTGTGAGTACAATTTCTTCTATTGTGGACTCATTCGGGATGCCTCTTTCATCTATTGCTTACTAAATTTGCTTTGCATGCTTCTCTATTCCTAGATGCCTGCTCCGAGAAGCGAGGGCCTTGTCTTTGTCAGTTGGCTTTCATGATCCCTGAGCCATTGACCTTTGAAGGGTCAAGGATGATGGGCCTCTCGGCAAGGGGCCGTACATATCTAGAATTTGGCCTACGGAAGCATCATGACAAGGACTTTGTCATGTTTGCGCGATAATCCGTGCCAACACCTGGATTGCTGTTGTCATAGCTATCAAGTGGAGGAAAGTCTATTTCGTTGACTCTGCGCCCAGCGCAAAGACAGAAACGCTCCCGTTGAAAACTTTAATACAACAGTGAGTGTTTCCTAACCTACATCTGACCCATGCATTTTTTTCTTAATTATGTTACTAAAAATAAAAAGAATGTGACCTTTTTACATTTTACTCATGTGTAGCCTTGTTGAGCATGTTTTCAATCCGAAGGGGACAAGGACGCAAAGTTTACGGTTCACGCCAAGTATGCAAAAGTAATTGTTGTGCTTCTCCCGAAGTTGTGCACTTGCCACTTGGGTTTCTATTCAGCGAATAACCACCGTGTTTCATATGTTTTACAGTTTGGAGGCAACCCGATAACAAGACACGTGGGTTCTACACGGCGCACCACTTGATGGTTGCGATGAATCAAGCTCATTTGGATTGTCACGAGGTAACTTCGAAGTGCAGCTCCATCTTGTGCCTATCTTTGTTTGGCGATAAAGACCATGTGTACAACAAACACTTATGGCTACCTTTTCTTTGTATTAGGATTTTGACTTGCAGAGTGAACCGTTCAATTTGGGTGATATTAGAGAGAAGATCGCCAAGTTTCTTATGGAACATGCCATCCACCCTGACGGCGACTATTTTGATTCATAAACCGTGAGTTGCTTCTGTTCCCTTGCTGCATCACGACCGAGGTGGATACATGCACGTGAACTGTGTTATTTATGTTGTGAACAATCTGTGGCGTGCCCTGAACAACTGGGTGCGTGTGAAGAATGATCTGATACACTTGAATTTTTAATGTTGCTGGCGTCAGCCATTTGTTTGTGCTTGGACCTATGTATATGTATTATATACGTATTAATTATATCAATGCTGTGGTGTCAGACGATTCTAAGTTGTACAGGTGTCTATAATGTCATCATTGACACAGACACGTCAACTATCTAAGAGGCGTCTCAAGCCTCCGGATAGTTACAGACCTGTCTCGCCCCCGATGCGCGTCGGTTGTTTTAGCAGATTTTTCTGTCGCGCTCCCGAAAATTAAGCGTCTGAAACGTCAACCTCGTTGCAGAGACACCTAGCAGGTGCGCGTCTTTAATTTTCCAAGAGTTACAGTCGATGGGTCGTTGTAAGCGTCTGTAGTCTCCGCACAGGTACGGTCGATTTTAGGTGCTAAGCGTCGTAAACATAAAAAAACACGATCGGGTACAAGAGCAAATCGTAGAATGAATCCACGTTCACAGACGGATAAAACGAAGGCGTGTTCGTAAGTAGTACAAACCACGCACGCCGCGGTGGCGACGTCAGTATGGGTGACGAAACGATGACAGGCGGTTGCATTTTGAATGTGTCTCAGATAATGAAAGCGTCCGCGTACACTTTTGCCGCCCGCGTGTGCAGAGATTCCCGCGATTTACAGGCGCGCGGTGCGGCGGCCGTCGACATGTGGCCCGTTCTTAGGCGCCCTTTGACACAGGGGTGCGGCCCGTACGTGAAGTCGTCACAGTCACACATTGGGCCCAGGCGTCGGTAACTTTGGAAGGGATACAGATCGCTTTATTCATCTTTGCGTAATGCGTAACGTTACCGAAAAGCACGATCGCTTCATAGGAAAACTTGTACGTAGGTACTATTCACTACAGTCGAGCAAAAAACGAGGTCACGTAACCCCGCAGGAAACCATTTGTGATAAAGTGTGTTACAGGCCCTCGGTAAGGCTTTTTGGTCTGTAAAGTCAGACATTTAGAGACCTAATGCAGACGCGCGCGCTGATCTGTAGAAGCCCCTCAACGCGACCAGAGGCCTTTTTTTACATAGTGCACATCGGATTAGACAACGCGATGTACCGATGGCAGTCCTAGACTTTTAGGGAGCGCCATGTGGGCCATCTAGGTGATGGTCCCACGCAGTTTAGTTCCCATCAACTCACGATAGCGCACGTCGGGGCTCCGTTTTGCACGGGTCAATGGCTGCACGCTACACAGTTGTTCATGTGTTCTCGTTACCTAGGCCCGTGTTCCCCGAGCCAACGGGAGGTCGACAAGGCTTCATCCCAAACACAGCTCAAGTGGAGATCCCGACAGGGATCCCTACCTACACGGGGGGCCCACACATCGTATGCAGGGTTTCCTAAACAATTTGACGCTTTTGTAATCACACAAATAGAATCTAAGCTCAAACGATAGAACCGATACACGGACACCTCTGATCCGATGGCTTCAGAAATACAGGAACAATATGCTACAAACAGTTCAAGATCTTCTCACTAGACTATTTTGTCCTCTAGATCTAGAATACGTTGTTGGGTATTTTAACGCACACAAAATAAATAGGAAAAAATCTACAAGCGCACAGATACCGCGGTAGCTTTCACCGGGGGTTTAATATCGAATCCCACAGGGGAAACGTGTGAGGCTAACTACAATCTAACTCAACAAAAAGGTTAACTAAGTTTGGGTTTAAAATAACTATAAAAGTTCTAAGATAACTAAAAGGTTTTATGATAGTTAGAAGGTTTTTATGGTAACTAGGAATAGCAACAAGGTTAGGATAAATAGATGGAATAAAGAGGATAACTAAGGGTCTTTGACTTCTAACTTGGGTAATCAATGTCTTCTAATGATCTATCTTGGCCGATAACTAATAGAGAACAAAGCGAGTTTCCTCCCTACTAGAACCAAAAGGCTACCATTACTTACTAATGGGAGGCTATAGAGGATTCAATAAAGCTATAAAGTCACCTTTATGATACTACCACGTTATCCGGAAAGTAAGGGGCATTTACGATTAACCCTAGTCTAAGCACCACACTTACACTAGAGATTAACACTCTACTCCTCCTAGGAACAAGAATAAAGCACTCAAAAGAATCGTAAACTAGATAAACAAATATAAACAAAGTAAACTATGATTAAAAGTAAATTACCGAGAGAAATCTTGAAGACAAGTTGAACTTGAATCCACCAAGTACAAGCCGAAGAAGAGAGAGCACCGACAGGCCGACAACTCTTCCCAACTCATCCCTCACTCTCTATCTCACTATTTCTATGTATAAGACTAGATCTATGAAGAATTAGTCTTCTCTTGCTAGCTAAACCTAAGAGATAGATCGATTCAAGGGATCCCCTCTCATCTACTGAAAATAATAATGAATTGGCTAATGAATTAGGGTTTCAAGGGGTGGCTGTCACGCCTGGTTTTCCGAGGAAGACCAGACTCGCCATATGTGTGCCCGTGAAGTCCACACATATAACATAGAACGGTTAAATATCAGAAAACAATGCTTTAAAACGTAAATATAACTAAACAACCACTCACATATTATCGAGTAACGCGGAACGGTTGCTAAACTTCTCGGGCTCCATTATCTTTAGGGACAGTTGATTTGGGGGGCTCCGTATGCCAAGAACTAGTGTTTTCATCCATTCTCCATGTGACTTTTGCCAACAGACTGAGGTGGGGAAAATTGCAAGAGTGAGTCCATGTCAAACTCAAAGAAATATAGCAAGGTAGTATCTTATCCATATACCATGATCATTATAACATAATAATGTAAATCATAAACGATAAATTATGAGATGTTAAACAAACATAGGTCATCATCTTTAATGCAAAGGTTCCAAGGCCGCTCATGACCGTGAGCACGGCCGATATACCAATTTTACTCAAGCGACAGAGGTGTACACTTTCACCGTGAGCCGTGAATTGCCCCTACGTATGAGGCCCGTCGACCTCTTGACCCTCTTCCTAGGACGGTCGGCCAGGGTTCACTATGAAGTCTTTCAAAGGTTCATCTAACATGTTAGGGCCGCTAGGTATCTTCCGTCAGTGCGATACAACCCGGTCCAGGGGATCCACGGTGCGGCGGCCCGTGTGATACAACCCTCCACGGGGATCCACGGTGCTGTTTTTACCCTAACGCCTTTTCGGTAACCACTAACAAGTTAAACAAGGTCCTCATACTGAACTAAAACCAGAGCCCATTAGCCCTCACGGTTGTACTGTTTTCCCGGAGACACTAGTACAGACAAGTCCACATGTTGCTAAACAATTCACATTTAACATTCAATGCATTAACATTAATCAAGTTATATGATCATGATTTAAAGTTAACATATCCCAAAACTTTACTTGCCTTTACTTTTTGCTCCAAGTTTCCCATACTCTGCTCACGCACACTTGTCGGTTCTCAACTTCGGTCTTCAATGCCAATGAACGGCTCTTTGTCTACTCGTAGCAAACACCACGTATACAAGCAAGAGAACAAAATAAACTAAGAACATTACACCAATCAGTGATAAAACAAGATAAAAGGTTTATAAAACTGATCTACATGTCACTACGATCACAAGGACGTAAAGATCACGGAAATCGGAGCTAAAACGGATAAGGTATGGATTTATTAAGATTTCTGAAAGAGAAAGATAATTAGTTAACTAATTAATTCCAACTACAAAAATTATATGATGAAAACCTACTGTACAGTGATATTATCTTGTAGAGAATTTAATTACGAACCTAACGCAAGTTGAACGGATCAATTTGGAGTTAAAACGGGGAAGTTATAGGCATTTGAAGGCAGTGGCAATTCTGTAATTAAATGAAAACGTAATTTATTACTGAACCGGTGAAACTACGCTTTCCGATCGGAAAAGCGTAACATTGAAACACGCGAAGGACTGCGGTGTGGTTCTTTAAATAATTGTAGGGTTCTATTTGCAAAATGGCGGGGGCGAAGGGGGGTACCAATGAGTGATGGCCGTTGGATTAAACCTATGGCCACGATTAGACCGGGCTTAAGGTGGGCGCGCGCTCCGGCCGAGAATAGTGCGCAGGCGGCGGCGCATTGCCGGCGTGTGGCGGAGGGCTCGCCGGAGTTGGCCGAAACGGCGCCCGGTGATCGGTTCGCACGCAAAGAGCACGGGAGGGAGCGGGATGCCCGCGAACTCGGTTGTGGGATTCTTGACCACGGCGGTGGCCGGAGGCGCTGAACGCCGGCGCGGCGGTGGGTGTTTCGGCCGGACTTGCGAGGCTGCGGGACGCCCATGGACGCTTGGCAGGGTCGCGCGCGAGTGGCGCACGCGATGGCACACACGATGCGCCCGACGGTTGCGGTGCTAAGCGGCTGGGGATGCAGGACGAAACGGCGGCTATAGGAGTTTTGCGGCGGCGGCGCCATGGAACTCGCCGGTGCTTGCAATTCGTGCCCTAGGGACCACAATTCGAGAAATTGGAAGTACGGGGAGGGATAGGAGGTTGAGGCGTGCTCACTACGGTGATGAATCGGCCAGAGATAGTACGACGACACTGGGCGGCGAGGAATGGCGGGCGGCAGCGCTTAGGGTTCCGGCTGCTCGGTACTCGGCGTTGTTACTCCCCGAGTGGGGGAATGGAGGCGCTGCAGCTGAGGGGAGGAGTGCGAGAGGGCGTGTGCGGCTTAATAGGCAGAGGAGGGAGCAAGAGACCGGTCCAAGCATGCCGTTCATGGCGGTCCTTGCCGATCCACGGCGTGCGGGTGGAAGAAGGGGTCGCGATCCTGTGGCGGACGGTGATGCGGATTGCGCGGCACAGTTCCTGTCCGCGCGAGACGAGGCGAGCGCGGGGAGAAGAGTACTCGGTCGCGCGGCTCCGGCGGTGGCGAACGGGTCGGCGAAACGAGTGCCGGCGTCCGGGTCGGGCGGAGGTAGGAGACGGGAGCCAGCTCACGTGCGCGGCACGAGTGAGGCTTCCAGGCAGGGCCTGGTCGTCGGTTTGGGCCGGAGCTGCTGCTTGCTGTTGCTGGCCGCCAAGGAAAGATAGAGGACAAGGAAAAGGAGAAGGCAGGCCGGTCTGCTGGGCTTGCCAGGCCGGGCCGAAAGAGAAAGAGGAGGAGAAGAGATTTTCCTTTTTCTTATTATTTCTCTTTTTTTTTTTCAATTTTATTTCCAACTTGAAACAACCTCAAATTCCAATCTAATTTAAGTTAGCAAAAGGTGACTCATAACTTGAACTATTTCTAAGATTTAGAATTGAACTTTTGGACATATTGTAACAATACTTTATTTGTTTTACTAGATTATATTTCTTTCTTTAATTTATAACAACTTAAATTGATTCGTTTCTAAATTGAATTATAACTCCAAAACTGATTTTAAATCTAATTTCATTATTTGTAAATTATCTTGAAATATCTATGAGTTTATGGATTATAATTTGGTTTTTGTTTCACAATAATTATCCAATTAATATTTCTTTATTAATTTCATAAGCGTAAGTGAAATCGACTTGTTTCTAAATTATTAAATTGCATTCATTAATCACTCAATAAAAATAAATGCGAAGGCATGAGTGCAACAAACATGTTTCTAGCCTTAGATATATTTTATCTTAAATGAAAAATATTATTTTCCCTATATTTCATGAGCACAAAAATACATAATTAAATCATTTGAACTCTAATTTCAAAAATTCAAAATTTCCGGGTGTTACAAAGGGGCCCTGCCCCTTCTTTTATATCTCCATAGGATGAATCTCAGCCCTTGGATCAAACCGACTTGATTGGACGGACTAGATCTACTCCATAGGTTGGTGGTAGAAAGGTTCCGTAAATTTGGACACGTGGTTCTTAGGGTGGTGCCGCGCGCACGCGGGGCGTGCCGCCCGGCCCCACCCGACAACAGTGTTGACACAAAAGTGCCTCTTGTGCCTCACACACGACAAGCCGGATTAGCTAGCTTTACTCGACCGTCCGAGTGTCTTGAGCCGGTGCGTGCCAGTCAATTTGACCTGTAAATTGACAAGGGAACAAAGTGTAAGATCAGGAACGTGCCTGGTGAGACCAAGACAGTTCCGCATGTATGGTCCTGGAGCCGGTTATGATGACATATAGCTATGGAAGCTATACGTCTGCAGTTGTATGAAAGCATTTGGTAAGAATATGTAAAAGCACCGCTACCGAATGAACATGAGAAGACATGTTTGAACAAGTAAACCGATCATCAAGATATAGTATTGTAAAGCTCATTGCATGGATCGAATTAATTGACAACATGATAAGTAAAAGAAGGTAAATCATAGATATAAATCTAATCTAAACATAAAACATGCATAGGTTTCATCCAACTAGTCCGCCGCACGTCTACCCTTCCTAAACCCGTCTAGCTTAAACCTTTAACAAGCTAATCCACCGCATGATACGACTTGTACAGATCTAAACCACTTCTCACAACTAGATTAATCCACCGGATGATACAATCTAATCATGGTAAGCTAAAAGCATGCATATGTCTAAACGGAATCTATAAATACTCATTACACGTGAAAGCGTAACCGTGTTCGGCAAGCTTGCCGAATTGGGGTCCATGAAGAAGGAACTCATACGTAAAAACCTATCAGATTAAACTAGAAATCTAGTCTGCCGCACGTCTAGTAGCTCTAGAGTAACCCATGGATCTATGTCCACCGGATGACATAATTCTGTCAAGATCTAAACGTACACAAAACCATAACACGTGGCAACTTAGATTGATTTAAGCTCGGCTATGATGAATAGATAGATCTAGTAGTACGACAATATAAACATTGAAAGCATTAAAGACAACTAGATCTATGATAAGATAAAGCCGAGCCATATCAATCTAAATTGGGAGTGTGTGCAAACATAATTGAATAATAAGTAAAGAACATGCAACACACGGTAGCTTAATGAATTCATTGGATTTTGCCAAAATCTAATGAAGCCGATAACTAGCTCTAAGCCAGACCTTAGCCCACCGGATGGCTCATGATCGACAAAGAACCCTCTTGTTCCGATAGCTAAAATCCGCCGGATGATCTAAGCGTAAACAAGACTACTTGCAATAATCTAAATCTGCGACGATACTAGACATGGTGCAAGGTTGCTGGTACTTACGGAGGTTGACGGGTCGATGGTCCTCTCGCAGAGATCGATCGACACGACTTGGACTCGAAGGGTGGCGCGGAGCCGGGTTTGTTGTATTGATTGGGTAGTTCTGATTACAATGGCCGGAGGCTTATATTTATACCTCGGGCTGCTGCTGACCGTGTACGTACAAGTCTTGACTCAAAAGAAATATCTAAAAGGAAATAATAAAATACTTGGACTCTACTTCTCCTCATACGTAGCCTTAGCGCTGAAGTTTCCTTGGCCGATGCATGCTGACGTGATCGTATAGGACTCCTTGGTGTATCACCGTGTGCACACGTATTTGTTTCTGGTGTCCTTAAAAGGCCCAACAAATCACGATACCTGTACCGGCAATATATATACACATATACACAGTATACGTATATCTTTGTTTGCATATCTTGACGTCCGTCATCCTGCTAACGAGATCTCCTTGATTGCTTCACATAATATCTCTAGTAGCAAGCCGACTCCAACATGTAGCACGACGTGGCCTATCTCAATCAAGTATTCCGTAGTAGCAAATTCCCTCTGATAAGAAGCTTCCCTAATGCCTGACTGCTTGTCGAATGCTTAACGTTAGCTTTACCGAATGCTTGACATTGGCTTTGCCGAATGCACTCTCCTTCAAGTCAGCAATCTCTGTTCGCCACGATTTTGGGCCGAATCTCCATTAACCAAAATCTGGTGTTAACACCTGAGCCCCCAAGTTCGAGCATGAATTTTCATGCTTCGAACTTATTTTGATTTAGCCGTCTTCCCCTGATGCACTATCATTGCCGATAGGTCTCTTTTCCCCTTGAAACACGCTAACTCAAAAGACAGTCCTCACCATATTCCCACACACTTCTGCATGTAAGCCCCTGTAGAACAATAATTCTCTAATACATGTGGAAATAGGTCAGCAGAAAAAAAACATATGCATATAAATGTTATAATCTTACCCATTCTCTGTTGATCAAGTGATGCTGCAATGCTGATCACATTTCAAGAGTATCAGGTTTATAACCAAGATTTCTTTTAAATTTGAATAAAATGGTACTCTACTCATCCATCTATTTCAACCATGGGGCTTTTAGTTAGCGCTAAATCCTCAAGCAATTGCGAAACAGAACAACTACAGAATTGTTTATCTTTCATCCCTTGATCACTTTCTTTCCGGAGTTTTTATTTATTTATTTATTATCATTGTATAAAATTGTATCACATAATATCGCAAAGTCAAAAAAACTGAACCATATAAGGAGACACAAGTCATATACTTAGATCAAGAAGTGCAAGTGAATATTTTTGTATTTTTATTTTCCTTGTACATGTCATTCTCCCTAATCATTTTAAAATTATGAGGCTATTGGGCCTTCTGCCATCTTTTTTTATTTTATTCGGCGATCACGTGACTGTCTTTTTTTTCTTAGGGCGGGCATCGGAGTACCCATTGTTTTCATTTTGGCGGACACACGTGCCCGTCATTTTTTTTTTTGTATATATATTTTTTTTAAATAGCCTCATATCTATTTTAATCAAAGAGAGAACGTACATGCCTCATTAAGGAATTTATTATTTTATAACGTGTACGTGAATCTTGATCTTGGGAATATGACTATAATCTCACTAGTGACAACAGTTCGACAAAGCTCAATATGACATCAAGTAAATTTTGTTATTTTATTTTTCTAAAATTCTCCGGATTTCAAGTATCTCTTAGAACAACATCATAGCAAATTCTATCTCCATTCATATTCCACGGTCACTCTAGAAAAAGCTCAAACTTTATGCAAACCCACAAGTTTCAAAGATTCAGGACAAATATTATAACCACTAAACTCAAATCTTAAAGAGATCGAAGTTATAAACTAGACACGGATGAAACATAAAACAGAGCATCTATTTATCATTTCAACGTTGAATGAACCAAAACATTTATATCACATATAGAGTGGCTCTTAAGTTTTAATTTGATTCAACAGCTATGCATTCTTTAATTTCAATTCAAACCTTAAAAACTGTTGGACAAATAAGGGTAGAGTTGCACATACCACCGTTGAAGATGGAGGTAGAAGAAGCCATTCATCTCATCTCTCTTCATGGTGGATGCTTCATGTAGACATGCCGAGTGGAGGTCCCCGAGACACAGCTGATACATATAGAAGCTTGATGTATACACTGAACGCGTCCACTTCAAAGGTCTTCTCGGCCACTAGCTCCCCATATCAGTACCTGCTCTTCCTACATTTGCATGTTCGCTTCATTTTTAGCCGATTGACACTTCTACCTGGAACTCTATTCTAATACTGACGCTTTCACCCGCGTTTCTTGTCGGCTGCTGCACATGGAGTTCTTGTATGCTTTCGTAGTACTGCTACTTCATTGAGACTTCATCTAAGCTTGGCTTCGCTGTCCAGAATATTGGGATTGTAATATCTTATAACCGATGGCGGAGTGATCTCTCTTGCCTACCAGTTATGACGCGACTAAGTATTGTCCTCACCATGCTAGCGCACCAGACCAATACCTTGTTCAACTTCTTCAACCGGACGGATAAAGAAGCCAAAATTTTTTGCTTCAGCCGATGTGCTGTACTCACTTTGGCTTTCTTCTGTCACGATCGTGGCTTTAATATACTCCTCTGGACTGCCTTCCGTGTCTTGGCTGCTATGCCTTGTTGGAATCGTATAGGATGAAGGTGACGCTGACTATCTCCCCTTTCATCTTATGATAGTCCTTGTATGCAGCACCGAAGAACAGGTAGCTATACGCCTCTAAATAGCCGAAACATTCTCCCTCACGGATGTTGGCTGTCGAAAAGTGGATAAACCGTCTTGGGATGATGTCATAGGAGAAGATCCGTGCCAGGCAGTACGATCGGCTTGTGCAATGATGATCATAATAACTGAAGCTGATATTCTTTCGCTACTGCCATTACCAAATAATAACATATAGGGCATGCATGGATTATCTCTTTTTCTAATGCTGTATGCTGCGTGCATTCTTTTTCATTCCTTGACTAATATATTCAAAACACGCATGTGCAACAGTCGTGTAGCATTCAGATCCCGTGTGCTAGGAATTCGTCCACCCATGCATGTCTTGACGTGGTCCGATGGATAACCAAAACGAATTAACTGAAAAGATCTCTTGGATCCATCGGCCTCTATATGTCAGATTCTATCAGGCAACTTCTTCCACAATCTGAATGTTGATAATCCCCATAAATTAATCCCGTTGGCTTTGCTTTTGCTTTAACGAACCGCGGTGTGGTGAATACTATCTGTTGACGATCTGGTCTTTGGGCCGATGGAGCCAGTCACAACAGTTGATGGAGGAAAACTCAATCTGGCTTTACAACCGCTGGCCAAGTGCTTCGGGTATTCTGACGCCTCCGAAGCTGGTTGTACAACAGCTAGTCTTGGTCTTGGAATATCTCTGAATAATCCCAAGCAAAGAGTCTTTAAACTCTTTGAGGAGATCCATTAGCTCTTTCCTGAATTCTGGATCTAGTTGGGCATTGATATAAGTCGGCCTTGGCTTGTCACCGTTACCAATATCTATTTCTTCTAACTTATCAGCCGATTTGAAACCATGCCAAGCTTCCCTTTGTTACCATCAATTGGGTTCCCCAATAAAAACTGTTATAAAAGTCGACTGCTTGGATCGGCTGTTGATCCTGGTAATGAGCACTGACAGGACGTCCATTCAACTCTCGCTGAGAAACACTCTACGCCATCATATTGTTGGAACGACGGCTCGGCAGCAGCGACACTCGCTGAGTCATCGGCTTGAATTATTTCAACATCATCATCGTCCCACTGAATTAAGATTTGATGCATGGTAGAGGGAACACAGCAATTAGCATGGATCCAATCCCTTCCAAGGAGTAAGCTGTAGGATCCTTTACTATCGACCACAAAGAAGGTAGTGATCAAAGTCTTTGAGCCGATCATCAACTCAACGTGAACGGCTCCGTAGGTATCTGAAGGATTGCCAGCAAAGTCTCTAAGCACAATATCTATTTTCAGCAAATCCTCTTTGGTCATCCCCAGCTTCCTGAAAGTTGTATAGGGCATAATATTGATTGCAGGTCCTCCATCAACGAACATGTGAGTCAGAGGTTTTCCATTAACGTATCCCTTTAAGTAAAGAGGCTTCAGATGGTTATGCTTCCTGGGCCTGTCAAATACAGCCTACCTTGACAGAGTCAACTGTCCTAAGAGGTCCATCATCTCTTTGCTATCAAAATCAGAGTAAGCCTCCTCATCTGAATAAGCATCTTCTTCCTGATCCACAGTAGCTTGTTCTGAAGGAGCTGCAAACTCTATTGGGATGTAGAAGACCATGCTAATGTCTGCCGAACGCTCGCTTGCCGAACACTCTTCTGCCGAATGACTGGCTTCTTGAGTTTTTCTTCTTTGGGCGCCACACTTGCTTGCGTTCGGCTGCTGCTTCTTTGAGCTCCGTATTCCTGAGGCGTTGAACCCTTCTCTTCTGGCTCTTCCTCAAACCTGGAGGACACCTATTGCCCCTTCTGCCATATGTACTCTTGAGGAGAGTCCAAATCATCTTCAGAATCTTCAACATCAGCCCATGCTTGGTTAGCAACTCTTTTGCTGCTATGTGAAAATCATGATGGCGAAGCGGGCGTGAATGCACTATAGAGGACGAAGATACACTCGGCAGCGTGCAGATACGTGCGCGACGGGCTCAGGCCCCCCGAGCGTAGTCGATGTAGGAGATGCCGAGCGTTCTTATCTCCTGGATGTTGCATAACTCCTGGATGTTGCATAACTCCTGCGATGACCCGATGATGGTGATCGGTACTTTCTGCATCCTTAACTTCTGAATTCCAATCAACCACCGAGACCTTTTTGTACGTGATCCTCTTTATAAGGCAACTCAATCTTCAATTCTGGCTAGCGATCCTTTTTAACCAGGCTCATGCATGCACGCATGCACATAATCCATCCATGTCCTCGTTTTGTCTCTTGGTGGCGCACGCCTGGACGTTGAGTATGTCCCAAATAAAATATTCTTTCTCCATCTAATCCTGTATGCACACGATTCTCTCTGCTGGGTAACATCGGCTTCCGCGCTGCTAGATGAAATCGATTATCCGACAGTCGATTAAGACTTTATCATAGTCGATTGTATCGGAATCAGTTGTTCCTGTGCGCAGGACAGTGACATTGTTGACTGTTCTCATGTATCCAAAGGCTCTAACTGAACCAGCAATAGCCATTGGTGCTTTTTGTACATCACTCATATTGACGCCAATCATGCTGCAGGCGTGCCTCTGGTACTGCAGCTGGAAGTAATCTCTTTGCACCGGCTTATCAGCCGCACGACTGATGGAACTGAAGGGGCATAAGTTCCAGTTGCTTCCCAATTTTGTTGGCCCTAGGTGAATGTATACGACCGATACTTTTCTTGTTTGATTCACTCTGGTTACATCGGTCTTTCCACTTCTTCAAAACCTGCGATATTCTTGCAAAGCTTTCTATTTTTAGCCGGAGCTGACATGCCATGTAAAAATCGCCGATTTGAGCATTGGGCCTCAAGAGAAAATATGATCGGCCAATAGTTGTTGCTGAAGGTGTGACACGGCTGACTCTGCATTGGAGAAACTATTTTGCTGATCATGCATGTGCAATCAGTCCACGGCCTTGTATGCACTTATATACCTCTATGAGTCAACTTGATTGTGAATTCTGACATGCTCTTGTTTCCTCAAGGTGTACATCCTCTGGTCTTTTATTGTACGCGCCAGACTGATGGTGCGTTGCTTTCCCTGGCATGGTCCAACCAACAATAACTGCTAAGAACTTTTAGCCGGTGGCGCAGGGCAAAATATCTGCTCAATCTATCAGAGGTACCCCTGAGAAACATCATGGCAAGGAAGATGATGCTGAGTGTACCATAGAAGATAAATAAACGCTCGGCGGTGTGTAGACTCATATGTGACGGGCTCAGGCCCCCCGAGCGCAATTGACTCGATTAGTCAAGACGCCGAACATGCTTATCTCTGGGATTTTCTCAATATTAACCCCTGTGATGGCATGACAACAACTTTCCTTTGAAGTTTCACCTTTGGTTCGTATGTCCAGGATAAACTCCCTGCCGGATGTAATATTAGAATCAATTCTCCACCGCTTTTGCCGACGGGAATCCGACAATAGCTGCAGCCCCATCGCTATTGTCGGATTCCCGTCAGGCAAAAAGCGGTGGAGAAAACCTGTTGTCGGAAAATTGAAAATTAACTCTGATGGAGCATTCATACAGAACAGTGAAGCAGGAGGCTGGGGTTATGCTATTCGGGATGACCGTGGTGATGTTAAAAAGCAGGAGCTGGCCGAGTTGATGTCCTGCAGGGAGCATTCCATGCTGAGCTGCTGGGGTGTCTTGAAGGCTTGAGGATGGCAGCCCACCTGGGGATGCAGGATGTGATCCTTGAAACGGATGCACAGATGGTCAAGGCGGCGATTGAAGGGGAGGAGTACCGCCTGTCATCGATGGGAGGTATCATCACCGAGATCAAGCACCTCATATCCCTAGAATTTTCCTCATGTATTGTCGATTATTGCCCCCGAGAATGTAATAAGCTAGCTCATGAACTTGCTTCATTAGGCTGTAAACTGCCCGGTGATGAAAAAGTCACCTGGGATTATGTACCTCAATCACTTGAGGGTGTGGTATCCGGCGATTCAGCTGTGATAGAGGAGTAATAAAAAGCTCTTCAGTTTCAAAAAAAAAGAATCAATTGGCCTTTCTGCTTCGGAGTGCCAAATTTATCCGACGTAGTTTGTGGATCGGCATCGAATCTTTGACCCCACCTTCTTTCCGGAACTTGCCGATCATCCCCTTCCTCGGGCTCTATCCGATCCGAACATACCAATTCAGCTCTTTGCCGACCTTCAGATTGATGATGTCAACCCTGTCAATCACCGACTTCTTTGAGGACATTCAGCGTGCTTGATCTGGTCGATTGCCGATTCCTGATCCAGCGATGTCATCAAGTTGCATGCTGAACTAAGGAACTCCGGTCGCTGATCCTTGTCCAGACCAAACCGAGTAGGGCTTCTATCCTCTTTTATGAACAAGAAAACCTGAGTGGACATTGTGTTGGCTGTGGCCTCATATCACCGGAATTAAAGCTGACGGGCTGTCTTCAAATCAAACCATGTCGAACCATATCCAAGCATAACACGTATGTACGTGTACTTTTCTCCTTATGTGTCATCTGAAGACATGTTCCTGTATGCGCACCGCATGTCTCTCCATATGCCTGCCAATAATATCAAGAACCACTAGAAACTTTCCTTTTATATTTCTGTAGTCCTAAACTCCATACCAGCAATTTCATATTATCTGGTTGCTTTCCAGCCGAACCTAAACCAAATTCAGCTATTCACTAACCATGCACGACTAAGCTAATCAAGACATACGTATGAGTTGTCGCCTTCCATGCATGCGCGGTATTTCCATAATCCTTGATCAATATACTCCAAAAATAGATATGTAGCTGTCGTATGGAAGATACATCAACAATCAAACAGAGGCAAAAGCAACAAAATGTGACCAAATTCACCACAAAGGGCCTTGCATAGAGTTCAATAAGCAAAATAAAAAAATACAAAAAACAATCCAATGATCTAGGGGGTGGTGTGATACACAATAACAAATCTACTAAACTAAATTGTTCTAACTTTATAGAATTGAATAAACCTGCATATATGTTGACACCTGTTATAGCATAATATTAATAGTCAACTAAACATGAAATAAGGGCATAAAATGAATATCAACATAGACTAGGGGTTTTACTAACATAATTCCACGAGCTTTGGTGATTTATATCTTTACAGGGACTAAACAGATAAAAGCAGATAAGAACGATGAGAAACCGAAGAGTTTACATCCCATACGATGATAAGACTTGACCGTGAAGAAACACAACCCAAAAAAAGTGGACTAAAACACTCTAGAAGACACCAAAAGACACCAGAAGGAAGGAGACACAGTTGTGGCTCAGGGCCATGGCGGCCGCCAAGGCTCATTCACGGCGGGCGCGCCGGGGTATTTCAGCCAATCGCCTTCATCTTTCTAGGTCGGTTTCTAACCGACATTAAGGTTGCATCTATACCGTTATTGAAGGTCGGTTTGATCCAATGGTCATCGTTCATCGCCAAGGCCTATATAAGAAGACCCCCTGACCCCAGGGTGAAACCCTAATTCATTCTACTCATTATCTCTTGACCTGTTGGTCATAGAGGTGTCCCAATGTGAGGACAACCTCTCTCCACTAGAGAATTAGGGCTAGACTCTCCAATGTAGTAGATTAGCAATTAGAGAGTTAGGGAGAGTGGAGCTACGCTCCGGTTCTAGAGATGTCTACAGAGTTTGGTATGTCTTGTATCCTTTCTTTGTAAGACTTATGATTCATATATTTATCTTCTCTATTTACTTCCATATCTTTCATATATGGTTAGTATAGTTGTTATGCTATTGCATGGGATCTCCGCTCGTATTGAGGACTCTAGTTATTCGCGGTAGCTAGAGTTGTAATCGATAGTATAGACTTGGTGTCTAGACTAGAGGTTACCTAACATTGCGCCCAACCCCACGGATAGTTTGTGGTAGCCCGGTGGTGACATCCCTGACGACCGACGTATTCCACCATGTTCGGGTTGGTGTTTGTAGGACCGTAGTCGGAGCTTCCTAGCCCCCTTCTCATATCTTTCTGTGGCTAGTGTTCTCGATGTCCCGAAGTGTTATGGTGTGATTGCTATCATAGAACCTAAGTAATAGAGAAGTACCTAGGAACCTTGATCTCTCCCGTTGTCCTCTCAACTCGCTAGCTATACATTTACCATAGAATTCTCTTGTGTGTAATATTACTCATAATTCCTATCATATCATTTACCCCCTCACTTTAGGCTAGTGGTTTGCTAAGTTAGTAGATGCATGATTGTGACTTATTAGAATTCTTTAGCCAACGCTTCCTTGTGGATACGATACTCTAGAGTACTCATCCTAGGGAAAAGCTGCAATGGTAGATGTTACGTAAGGCGCTGCGTAATCTTTCATATTCTTATAGCACTTAATAAATGCCAACAATATACATTAAACCCAGTCTAAATAATGAACAATGTTTGGCAAGTAAATCTCAAGTAAAAGAAAATACTGCACACCGAGGTCGTTATAACAGAATAGAACCAGCTCTCTTCGGGTCACGATGGGGTGGAATCGGCGTTACACGCGATTGGGTCATGGGTAGCCCTAGTCGAAGTGAACTAAATGGATCACGAGAGGTTGTTATAACGAGAATAGAACCAGCTCTTTCGGTCACGATGGGGTGGAATTAGCGTTACCCGTAGGGTGGGTCATGGGTAGCCCTAGTCGAAGTGAACTAAATAGATGATCGGTGAGAGATGCCACGTGTAGGGCATTTGTTGTCTCTTGCAGCCTACAACACAAAAGCAAGAATAGAGCTTCTTAGTTCATGAAGACATTGACGGTTCTAAAGGTTTTGCCAAATATTTACCTCCAAATCAACGAGAAGAGATGTCGAGGTGCTTTGGACGGCATGACTCTAGCGTGTCAACTGCGAAACCCATTTGCCGACGAAACCAAACCTAAGAAACATGTGTGTCCAGAGCAAAAGAAGAGAAAAAAAGATAGGAGGTGAGATCCAATTTGTACGTCCAGTGTCGACGTAGGAAGGAAGGAGCGCCGATGCAGGAGGAAGGAGCGCCTGCATCGGCGCAAACACGAGGAGGAGATAACTGGAGGGAGGAGAGGGATGAATACCTAAGAGCTATGAGCGCGAGATGTGGCGGTTAGCCGGGAGCGCGAGAGGCGGACGACGACGGCGGTTGTGGACTGTCTCTCCTAAGGTTTACCCAGGGGTTCCAATATGGCTGTTATATACACGTGAATAGCCAGACGGAGGGTGCGATATGGGCCATGCAAAATGCCCCTAATCAACCCCCGAAATGGTTCTAGTACACAACATCGGCAGCCTAAAGTGGATTCCTAACCACACTGTAGCAGACAAATCAGAGGTTGAGCGGCAAGTCCGAGGCAACAAAACGAGTGTCACAACACCACACTGGACGTAGGGACTGTTCGTCCTGAACTAGTACAAACTTTATGTCTCTTTATCTCACCATCTGATCCCCAACACACATCCGTAGAAATTCACTTGTTGGTAGTTTCTAAATACCGACATAACGCGCCCCACCTCACCCATGCTCCTTCTCCTCCCTCCACCCCGCGGCTCTCTGTGCTCCTCCTTCCCACCACCCACAGTGTTGTGCCTCTGCCCAGCTGCCCAATGTACGACAGACCCATGTTGCCCGCGCCCCAACGTCCTCACGCTTGCAGTACGCTTTAGTTTGATGTTACAGTCCAATGTTGCAACTGTTTGTTGGTGTTGTTTGCAATAATATATTATTAGTGTTTCAGCAGCTTGTGCCTAATGTTTCAGCTCTTTGTTCAACGTTGTTGTAACAATATGTTTCATGGTGTTTCAACCTCTTCATCTGTTGTATCCATTACCCTTTTTGTTATTGCAATATGTGTTTTTCACGATGATGCAATAGCCAATTTTAAGATGTGGCAACATACTTTTTTGATGTTTCAACCATCATTTTTTAGATGTTGCAATATATGTTTTGTCGATGTTGGAGTAGTTGTTTTTACGATGTTTCAACAATCAATTTCAGGATGTTGCAATTGTCGATCTTAATGTTGCAAGTTGCAACTCGCCGCGCCCCCAACCCAAGTGTGGTGTCCCACTCCGTCCCCAGCCTGCTCCCCTAATCCGGTATAGCGTCCTTTCTCCTTCATTCTCTGCGCCTGATGTGCATGCGGACGCGGACGTGGACGTGGGTGCGCTTGCTTGGACCTAGCGGGACGCGGGGCACACATTGCGGGCAGGACGCATGTCCATATCACGTCAGGGCTGTCGGGGAGCTTTTTGCGGGGTCAGGCACGTGGTAGGTGAGCATCAGACCATATGCTATTGTAGGTGGCTTTCAGCGTCAGATCATCCGACGGCAGTTCTGGTATTGTGGTGTAGTGTCTACCAACGCCACAAATTATGACACATAATATTGGTTGTTTCAAAACACTTAATATAATTTTGTCTTGTCACATTGCTACCGTGCACAGGAGTTGATGGGCTAGTAACTGTGGTACTAGCTAGTGTACTACAGCGAGGTCGTACATAGGAGTATCGTGTCCTTGATTTCTCCCTACATGCATTTCTCCTTCTCCTTTCATGATGATTAACTGAAACTAAAATTATTATTGCAGATTTGAAGCGTTGGTTAGCATGCACGCCCTTGGCTCAAGAAATTAAGCCGCTGGTGAATGGCACTCCAGTCTGCGGCAGCCAGTTCTCGCCCACCACCATGCTTGTGACGGTAAAGTTGCCGGCGTCGGCGCCGTCGCCGAGCACGTGGAAACCCGGCCACGCGACCCGGCGGCTGGTGTCGGCGCCCGGCCCGGTGTTGTTGTACTCAGCGTAGTAGAGCGTGTCGAGCGCGAAGTCCCCTGACCAGGGCATCCATCCGGCGGGGTCGACGAGCGCGCCCACGTACGACTCCATGACGACGGTGCGCGAGAAGTTCTTCCACGGCCGGCCGAGGTAGCTGAGCGTGGCGAAGGCGGCGTTGGCGGCGAGCTCAGGCGCGGCGACGAGGGAGGATGCCTGGATGGAGGTGCCCGTGTTCTGGTTGGGGTCGCTGCGGCCCTGCGCCGTCACCGTGTTGCACTGCCCCTGCATGGGCAGCCGGGAGTAGAAGGTGCAGTCCTGGAACACGACGGCGGCGTTGCCGAACACGTAGTCCACGGTGCCGTAGACGTCGCAGCCCCGGTAGAACTGGCGGAGGGAGTGCGTGTACAGCGTGTCCTGGTACGCCTCGAAGCTGCAGCCGTAGTACGCCGACAGGTCGGCGCCGGAGCGGAACGCCACCGCCTGGTGCTTCGCCGCCCCCGCCGTGTTCCGGAACGTCATGTTCATCGCCACGAATCCTTGCCCCACCACGGCTGCGCATGTGGTGTACACACAGACACAGTAGATAAAAAGGTTAGGGAGAAAAACAATAACGGATACTATATCTCATCTTGTCTTCCATATATGTGTCTGATCGTGCGCACGATTAATGATGTGACGAGACCACAATATTATCGAGAACGGATCAGAGCAACTCCTAGACATTCTCTTGTCAGGTCCTTGTGGAATGGAATGGGACCAAATAAAAGCGACGCGTTTTTAGGTTTCAGCCCCTATCTATTCTCGTCCATGTATACTAGGAGTATGTACTTATATGCGTCTAGTGTCACACTTGGCACTCTAGTTTATAGATTGTTTTACAAATAGTTTAATCAATTTTCAAATTGCAACTTTTTTTCATTTGCCAAACTTTTACCATAATGACTATTGGAGCACGTCTTAACAACAATACAACATGGTGCATGGCGTACATACCGAAGGTGGCCGATTGAAAGGTGGTCCAGCCATCGACGACGCTCCGGTTGCCGGTGACCACGGTCTGGCCGATGCCGTCGCCGATCATCATGATGTACTTGTTGTGCTTGGGCACCACCACGTTCTCCTCGTAGACGCCGGCAAGCACGTACACCACGTAGTACCCGGTGCTGCCGTTGATGTTCTTGGGGGCGGCAGCCACGGCGTCCCCGATCGTGGTGAAGTTCCCGGCGCCGCTCTGGTCCACCGTGACCGAGGTTTTCACCGCCACCGTACTCTCCGGCCCCTCGATCGCCATCCGCCGCACCATCTCGTCGTCGGTCACGTCGAACAGGCCCCTCCTCGCCGCCGCCGGGGCTTCTTGGTCTTGCCACCGTGGCCGTGGTGCGCCGGGCCATTGCTGCCGCCGCCCGCCTTGTGCGGGTGCGCCGGCTTCGCAGTGGGCACCCACGCCCTGGTGAAGAGCGACAGCGAGAGGCTGTACAGCTTGGTGCCATTGGCGATGGGCGCGTCGAGGCCGCCGCGGTCGGACCACGACCCCGACGCGGCCTGCAGGCCGTCGAAGCACGTCTGCTGGTTCGTCAGGATCGCCGACAACAGCGTGTGCACGTCGTCGGCCTGCGGGTCCAGGAGGGTGTCCGTCGTCTGGATCGTCGCGCCGGCGGCCGTGAGGAAGTCCACGTTCAGCTCGGCCATCAGCTGGCAGTCACGCAGCGCCCCGATGGCGCTCGAGGAGAGGTGGCGGTGGCGCGCGAGGTAGCGGTCCACGAGGGCGGCGAACTTGCGCGCGCCCGCCAGGGACTCGGCGACCGAGAACCGGCCGTACGTGTAGAGGTCCCCCTTGCCGCGCGGCGGAGCACGGACCGGCAGAAGGTCGGGTCCGTCGTGGCGTTGCACGCGGCCGACGGTGACACCGGCATGGACGGCGTCGCGTCGTCGGAGAGCGTAAGGCCTGCGAATGAGAGCAGCAGGAGGGCCGTGGTGAGGGCGGCAGCGGTGGCGCAGTGGAGAGCCATGTGGCAGCAATGCACTGCTAGTGCAGCTTCGTGCCGACCCTGAGCCTGTTTGAGGTGATTGGGAGAAGGACAAGAGGTGAGGTTGCGAATTTATAGGTGAAGATCAGAGGGACGATCCATGGTAATTTTGTGGGAGAAGAGGGGTCAAGAAACTGACAAGATGTTAGTGTAGAGACCAAAGACTAGAGAGCGACTGAGTGAGTGAGGGCAGTGACTGACTGACTGACGACTGAAAATTTTATTTTGCCTTTTTGCGTCTCGAAAAAACGCGTGGAGGATGAAATAATGGATATGTGCGTGGAGTGGGGTTGAAGCACTCACTGGATCGAGCTGGAGAGTTTGCATGCATGGACGCACATGTTTGGAAGTCGATGGCATTCATCATTTTGGGGTTGGGTTGGGTTGGTTTGGTCGGATTCAAATGGGGATCTCTGTGTTGTTCTTCTCTACTTTCGTTAAAGTAAAGCGGCTGAGGTTGACCTCCTGTTATTAAGTCTCCCGTAAAATTTGGTCTAGGCCCTCTTGCTTCATCTTAGGGGTTTATGAGTCATATACATATACACTGGACAATTCACTAGGAAACATAGCTGCTACTTTATAGTGAGTTTCAATCAAAACATTAATTGTTCAACAGAATCACTAGTAACTCGAATGATTTTGCGTGATGCTCCAAAATATTTTCCGTGAAGCGGGCACCCGGTTTGCCCGTCACGGTTAATGTCACCGCCACGTCGGTTTATTTTCCGTGGCGGGCATTTTTTTGTCCGTCACGGAAAATAAATTTTTGCGTGGCGGGCATGTTAAAAACGTCCGCCACAAGTTAATATATATTTTTCGTGGCCGGACATTATAACGTGCCCGTAACGGAAAATCGATTTTCCGTGGCGAGCAGCTTTAGTGGCCCATCACAAAAAATTGAGGCCTAGGAGACACTCAGCATATGAAGTATATACTAGTGTTAGGGTTCCAGTTACAAAAAGCCAAACTCAATTCCTCTCCAACAGCCACTCTCTCCTCTCTCGAACAACGCCGCTCTCTCCTCTCTCCAACAGCGCCGCGGTCCCACCACCTCCTGTCGTCTGTCGTCGCCATCTCCATCCCCCGCGCTGCCGGACGTCGTCGTCAAGGTGGAGGAGGATCCCGCCGCCCCCAACTCGCGGCTGAAAGGTCCTAATGGCTAGAGGGGGGGAGAATAGCCTATTAAAAATTCTTGCAACAACACTAAGCACCCGGATTAGTAAATAAGATGGCAAAGCTAAATAAGCGGTGCTACACACTATCTATGCAAGCCACAAGTCAAGCAAGATATATCTAATGTCTCTATATCCACACAAAGGCTATGTCACTAGATAACTCCTAGGTGAGCAAGCAATTCTAACTAATTCCAACACTAGGAGCTAAGCAACCTACGCTAGCTAACTAAACAACCTATGCAAAGCTACACAAGTATACTAGTAAAAGTAATGCAAAGAGGCTAGAATACAATACCACCGCGGAGTGTAGAGGTGGAAGCCAATCACCGTGATCACCGAGAAATCTCCAACGAGCAAGAACAAGTGACACGATGATTTTTCACCGAGGTTTACGTGCTTACCGCACGCTAGTCCCCGTTGTGGCGACACACTCACTTGACGATTGCTAAGCTTAATGGCGGTGCCAAATCGGTGGGAGCTCAAGCAAATCGATCACAAGAGAGGGTCCAACAAGCTACGAGCAATCCACTAGTGCTCCTTTCGCAATCTCCCGCGGGGTAAGGAACGACCCCTCACAAAACCACCGGTGTGGCCTCGAACAAGCTCCAATTGAGCTCAACACCGCCTCTTGCTCCAAGCCGCTAGGGAACCGGGCAAATTCCCAAGAAAACAAGAATCCCGCGGCTTCTCCAAGGATAAAGTGCCTCTAGATGCAATCACCAATGCAATGCACTTCTATCACTCTCAATCTCACCAAGAATTTGAGTTATGGATGGAGAGATGAGTGGAGAGGAGTCTCACAAGCTCACTAGCAAGTTAGAGTGTTCAAATGTGCAAGAGAGAGGGCTAGGAACCGGGCAAACCCATATATATAGCCCACCACACGAAATGGAGCCGTTGTGCTTTGAAATGGGCTTCCTGTGAGTTGACCGGGGACGCGATCGACCGGACTCACCAGTGAGTCCGGTCGTGAGTCCGGTCCCTACTTCCGGTCACAACCGACGAAGATCCTGGCCCACAGCTGACAGCTCCCTCGCGCGTCCGGTCACCGGTTCCGGTCGCGCACCGGAAGCATCCGGTCGAGGTTCCGGTCGACGCGTCCGGCCAAAACCCATCTGCAGAGCTCTCTGCCAGGCGCACTGACCGGAGCCACCGGTCGGTGCGTCCGGTCGATCATCAGCGCGTCCGGTCACCTTTTTCAGCATGTTCTTCAAGTTGTTGTTCCCCTTTGCTTTAACCTTGCTTCGCCTCTTGCCATATATTGCCAACACGTCGAAGATGATACCGTTATCACATATGTTAGCACGTTGATAAGTTAGGCAAGATCGAAGTTAGTGCTCTCATTGTCCTAAATGCAATATGCAAGTCAATTGGACCTAGAAGCACTTCATCAAAGGATTGTCGCGGCATCCCCTCTTGATAGTCGGCTATCTATCCTATAATGTGATCACACGCTCTATCGTGTCTTGATCACCGAAAGGAAAAACCCTATCAAGATACCTTTGCCTTGATCTCCCGGGTTCCTCTCAAGCCGATCACCGAGCTTGACGATCCATCATGTCCATCATCATCGTCCATGTTCATGATCATCATGCTCCTTGTCATCCATCTAATCCTATCTCATAAGTCACACTTAGAGCAAAGGATTAGTACAACGAAAGTGTGTCATCAATTTCCAAAACCAAACATGAGATTTCAATCTCCCCCTTTTTGATAATTGATGACAACCAAATTCACAAAGATATGAAATAAAATTCAATTGAACTTGAATTGCTTGTCCATAGCATTTTGATCATGAATCATAGATTGGACAAACATTTCAAGGTTCGGTTTTGGTAGTAGTAGCTCCCCCTACATATGTGCTTCCATGTGGTTGGATCAATTTGGCACATATGTTGGATAAAAATCTTGGGAGAGATAGTAATACCAAAAGAGATGCTGAGGTTCTAGAATTCGGACCTTTGAAGCGTGAAACCATCGGAGTCCTTAGCATCAATGTAACTAGACATTCATCAAAAACTCAACATACGCCCATGAGATCAACATTATAGGCATAAATGTGAGCTTTGTCTAGATACATCCTATGCATGCTAGTTGGTCAATACACCATTCAATTTTCAAAAACTAGCATACACCAAGCAATCATGTATATTGAATTTAAATTGCACAATGTAACATTTCATTATGATCATGCACATACAAATGCACAAATAGTCTATGAGCTTGCTCCCCCTATTTGTGTGATCCTTTCAAACATCTTTGTGACTTATTTCTCCCCCTTTGTCAACGATCACCAAAAAGGTGTAAATGAGAGAAATCAATTCAATCAAAGTATCACATATGGTCTCATCTAGATCACTTGCCTTAACATGTATTCAAGTTTGAACCAAGGACAAGCTTTAGCATGCAAAATCTTTTCTCATCAAGTGGCTTGGTGAATATGTCGGCTAGTTAATCTTCGATGCCAATGCCCATGATACAAATGTCACCCTTTTGTTGATGATCTCTTATGAAGTGGCGCCTAATATCAATGTGTTTTTGTTCTTGGATGTTGAACCGTATTTTTGAGTCATCTTTCTTGCACTTTCATTGTCACAAAACAATGAGACTTTGTCAAATTTGAATCCAAAATCCTTCAATGTTGACCTCATCCAAATTAATTGAGTGCAACAACTTCCCGCACTTATGTATTCGGCCGGCGGTTGAAAGAGCAACACTATTTTGCTTCTTTGAAGACCATAATACTAGTGACCTTCAAGGAATTGACATGTGCCACTTGTGCTCATTCTATTTATCTTGCACCCTCCATAGTCGGAATCCAGAATATCCAATCAAATCAAACTTGGATCCCTTTGGATACCATAGTCCAACATCTTGTATGCCCTTCAAGTACCTCAAAATTCTCTTAGTTGCCTTGAGGTGACTTTCTCTTAGCTAGCACACATGCCCACACTAAAAGCAATGTCCGGTCTTGATGCGGTTGCATAGAGCAAACTTCCAATCATGGACCTATACTTCTTTTGTTCAACCATGTTGCCAAATGGATCGGGGTCTAAGCTTCCATTGGTTGCCATTGGTATGGACATTGACTTGGCATCTTATAGATCAAACTTCTTGATCATATCTTTAATGTACTTTCCTTGACTAACAAATGTGTCATTCTTTAATTGCTTGATTTGAAGTCTAAGAAAGAATGTGAGCTCTCCAAGCATTGACATTTCAAACTCATTGGCCATCATCTTAGCAAACTCTTCATAAAATTTTTGGTTGGTTGACCCAAAGATAATGTCATCAACATAGATTTGCAACACAAACAAGTCATTTCCAATCTTCTTGGTGAAGAGAGTGGTGTCCACCTTGCCCATCTTGAACCCTTTAGAGAGGAGAAAATCTCTCAACCTCTCATACCATGCTCTTGGTGCTTATTTCAATCCATACAAAGCCTTCTTCAACTTGTACACATGGTTGGGATACTTCTCATCTTCAAAGCCCGGTGGTTGTTCAACATATACCAACTCATTTATGAATCCATTCAAGAAAGCACTCTTCACATCCATTTGATAGAGCTTGATATCATGAGCACATGCATAAGCAAGCAAGATTCTAATTGCTTCAAGTCTAGCAACCGATTGCATAGGTCTCTCCAAAGTCAAGACCCTCTACTTGTGTGTACACTTGAGCTACTAGCCTTGCCTTATTTCTAACCACAATTCCATCTTGATCTTGCTTGTTCTTGAAGACCCACTTGGTTCCAATCACATTGTAGTCCTTTGGCCTTTCCACCAACTCCCAAACATCATTCCTCTTGAAGTTGTTCAACTCTTCATGCATAGCATTGATCCAATCTTCCTTCTCTAGTGCCTTTTCAACATTCTTCGGTTCTTCTTGAGACACAAAGGCATGGTGAGCACAAAAGGATGCCAATCTTCCTCTAGTAATCACTCCACTATTGATGTCACCGACAATTTGATCAAGTGGATGATCTCTTGCAATGTTTGAAGGTTGCATCACTTACACTTGATGACTAGGATGAGTAGGTGAACTATCTTGTTGCTCTTGATCTTCATCTTGAGTACCGCCAGTGCTTGCTTCATTTGCATTGATCTCAACCGTAGTGGTAGGCAATGGAATATCATCATCATCTTCAACTTGCCTTGGCTGAATGTCACCAACATCTATGTTCCTCATTGCATTCTCCAAGTTGGAACCACTCACATCATCATGATTTTCAACTTCACTTTGAGAGCCTTGGGTTTCATCAAATTCCACATCATGAACTTCTTCAAGTTGGCCACTACCCAAGTTCCATAATCTATAAGCTTTGCTTGTGGTTGAATATCCAACTAGGAATCCTTCATCACATTTCTTGTCAAACTTACCCAATCTTGTGCCTTTCTTGAGAATGTAGCATTTGCAACCGAAGACTCTAAAGTAACCAATGTTGGGCTTCCTTCCATTCAACAACTCATATGGTGTCTTGCCAAGCATTCCATGGCAATAGAGACGGTTGCTACAATAACAGGCCATGTTGATTGCTTCGCCCAAAAGGAATGGCTAACATTGTACTCACTAAGCATTGATCTTGCCATTTCAATCAAGGTTCTATTCTTCCTCTCAACTACACCATTGGATTGAGGAGTGTAGGTTGGTGAGAATTGATGTCCAATTCCAAGCTCATCACACAACTCTTCAATTCTTGTGTTCTTGAATTCACTCCCATTGTCACTTCTAATCTTCTTGATGGATGTCTCAAACTCATTTTGAACCCTCTTGACAAATGTCTTGAAAAGCTCAAATACATCACTTTTGTCATGCAAGAAGAACACCCATGTGTATCTAGTGTAGTCATCAACTATGACAAAACCATACTTGTTGCCACCAATGCTAGAGTATGATGTTGGTCCAAACAAGTCCATGTGTAACAACTCAAATGCCTTGCTAGTGCTCATTGTGCTCTTGGTTGGATGTGCATTGCCATGTTGCTTGCCCGGCTTGACATGCTCCACAAGGTTTGTCCTTCTCAAACTTCACATCATTCAAGCCTCTAACCAAGTCATGCTTCATCAACTTGTTCAATTGCTTCATTCCAACATGACCAGGCCTTCTATGCCACAACCGCCCTTTGCTAGCCTTTGAGAGTAGAAATGTTGTCAACTTGGCTTCTTTAGATTTGAAGTCCACTAGATAGAGATCACCATATCTAAATCCCTTGAAGATCATATTTGCACCATCACCACTAACCACTTCAACTTCTTGGCTTGTGAATATGCATTTGTAACCAAGATCACAAAGTTGAGAGACCGACAATAGGTTGTAATCAAGATTGTCAACTAGCAACACTTTTGATAGACTCTTCTCTTGTGTAATTGCAATCTTGCCTAGCCCCAACACATTTCATTTCTTGTCATTGCCAAAAGTGATTGACTCATACTCATCAATGCCCTTGATGCTAATTGACTTGAACATATGAGAATCCCCGGTCATGTGTTGAGTGCACCCACTATCCATTATCCAATGCTCTCCTCCGGCACGATAATTGACCTACAAAAAGAGATCAATTCTTCTTAGGTACCCAAACTTGCTTGGGTCCTTCAAGGTTAGTCACCAAGGCCTTTGGTACCCAAATGGCTTTCTTCTTTGAGCCCAACCATGGTGTACCAATGCACGAACACCATTGTCCTTCTTCACAAGCATATATGAATGATCAAGCTTAATGGAAGAGACTTTGGTTTTCTTGTTCATGCACTTTTGCTCCAAGTGACCAACTTGCTTGCAAGCTTTGCAATAGCTACCATTGTTCTTCACAAATTGTGTCTTGTGAGTTACAAGGGCGGCCTTGCCTTTCTTGGGGATATAGCCTAAGCCCTCCTTGTATAAGGATGCCCTTTGGCTACCCAAGCACATAAGCAAGCGGTCCTCACCACCATAAGCCTTAGCTAAGGAGTGATTGAGCTCCTTTACTTCCCTCTTTAAACATGCATTTTCATGAATGAGCATGGGATTGTCATTATCTTCACTAGAGATGGATATGCTAGTGATAGAGCTAGTGATATGCCGGCGCCCCTAGCTCATGGTGGAGGCGGATCCCGACGCCCCCGGCTCGCGGCGGCGTGGATCCACGAGGGTGGCCCCGGCTCGCGGCGGCGGCGGATCCCGGCGCCCACAACGCCCCTTCTCCACCCGGTCAGCGGCGGCGGCACGGATTGGACTCGTGGCGGCGCGGATCCACGACGTGCGGCCCCATGTCGCGGCGGTGGCGCGGATCCACGTCGGGGCGGCCACAACTCGTGGCGGCGGCGAGAATTAGCTCACCGGCGGCGTATGCCGCGGCGTGGTGGCCCCTGGGCGGCGGGATCCAGGTCCATCGTGACGGATCCAAGCCCGTCGGGTTTTTTTTTTCCTTTTTATTTTTTCCACCGATGTGCCGTGGCGGGCTTTCTTATGTGCCCATCCACGGTTGTTCCATTAACCGTGGCGGCGTGCCAAAAAAGCTCCATTTACCGTGACCTCTTGTAGGAGATGGGCACCCGCCCGCCAGAAAAAAGCTCCATTTACCGCGTGACCTCTTGTAGGAGACAGGCACGCGTTGCCCACCACGAAAAAAGCTCCATTTACCGTGACCTCTTGTAGGAGACGGGCACCAGTGCTCGCCGCCAAAAATGAAATGGTTACTAGTGAATCATATTTAACTTTAAGATAAAAGGCCAAATTTCATTATGTGGATGCTAAACATAACTCCCTCCACTACTACATGGTAATTGAACTTGCATGGTGTTTAGAAATCATTTTCCGTGGAGGGCTTTTTAAAAACCGCCCACGGTTAATATCATGATTAACCATGGCGGTCATTTTTTATTAACCGTGGCGGTTTTAATAATCGCCACGATAAATCAATTAACCGTGGCGGTTTTTTAAAAAAACCGCCATGGTAAATGAAGCCCATCAAGCCAGCCCAAAGAACCCAGAAAAAAAGCCCAAAATCTATCGAAACCGGGCTCGTATATATAGAGAAGAGTGGGGAGTTAGGGTTTCCACACACTCGGTCACCACGGACTTCTCTCCCCACCCTCCATCTTCTTCCCTCTCTCCCCACCCCTTCTCTTCCCTCGGCATGCCGGCCCGACACCCTCTCCCTCTTCTCTTCCTCAACATGCCGGCGCCGACCCTCCCTCCCTCCCCTACGGCCAAAGGCACCACGGCGGCGCCCTCCCCAACCGCTGGCGGCGGTGGCCTCCCCAACCGTAGCGTGGATCTCGCTCGTCGGCCTCCCCAACGTGGTAGCGGCGGCGTAGCGGATCTCGATCGCGCGGATCCGACTCCGGCCCGGCCGGATCCGGCGGTGGCGGCCTGGCGGCGGTGCCCGACTCCCGGCGGCCGCGGCATGGTGGTCGGCGGCGGGCGGCATGGTTGCCCGGCAGCGGATCGGCCTCAACCGCCGGATTCAGCACTAGTGGCCCGGGGGCGGCTCCCACCCCCGGCGGCGGCGGCTGGACGCGGTGGCGGCCGTGGGGCGCTCGTCGAGCCGCCCTCCCCACGGTGTGGATCCGCCGGCGGCGGCCCGGATCTGGGCCCGTTTGGGCCTGGATCCGGGTTTTTTTTTTTTTTTGTTTTTCATGCCATTTTCCGTGGCGGGCTTTCGGGGTCTAATAACCGCCCACGGTTAATCAATGGATTAACCGTGACCCTCCCTTGGTGGCGGTCAAAAACCGCCACGGAAAATCGAAAAAAGTCCGCCCGCGGAAAATCAATCTGTGTAGTAGTGCTCTGTTCCTACATAAATATATTTTTGTAAAGTTGTCTTAAGTTGAACCTTTTAAACTTTAATTGAATTTCTTGTCAAGATCTATGACATAAAATTAGTATCATTAGATATATCATATCATAGAATATATTTTCATAATGTGCTAATTTTTATGTCATGGATATTACTCTTTCCTATAAAAGTTAGTCAAACTTAATATAGTTTAAATTGCCACAATTCTAATTTGTTTAAGGTTGGTGCTTTTGTAGAGCTTTTTTTCGATCTCCCCCCAACTTTGCTTTCTCATGTTCTCAAGGGTTGAAAAAGTATTGTTGCTCGATCTAAGTAACTATAGTAAACCTAAACCTTGATTATCTAGTTCCTAGAATAACCTTAGGAAATCACTCTTTACCACAAAAACATTTTACCTTATTTTTCCTTGGAAGTTCTTGATTCACTCCTTGTTCATCACTTCATGTTTCCCTTGAAAATCGATACCCTAGAATACTCTATAATGAAAGCTATAGTTTATCCATGTGTGGTGGATTTTTTTAGAGTTAACAAATACGAGAATTTGGTGTTTCTATCCCTATTTCGAACCTCAATGGTGATTTTACCCCCTTTTTTTAACTTTACAACTTTACCCTCGCTATTTTCAAACAAGGACTCCATCTACCCCGCTTCTAAATTAAATGGCAAAAAAATACAAAAGAAAAGGCAGGTGCACCAAAAGATAACAATGCCCCCGATAAGGTTTTGTTTCTCTTTCTCAATCTTTCTAAGCTGCGGGGAAGGGAGGAAAGATTCATGTCGGGTTTCCACCGCGAGCTAGGGTTTGGGCGCCGGACTCCCGGTAGCGCCGCCCCTCCTCGTTTCCCCTAACTCCTCCATTGGCTCACACCCGCGAAGTGCTAGGCGCGCCACAAGCATGCCGGCCGCCAAGGCGTTGGCGCCGGGCCACAAAAGCGGGCTTACGCCTTAAGAAGGCCAACAATTAGCGAAAACCAAACATGGATGTATTAAAGATAAAGTACGTGAAAATAAACATTTTTAGAGTGCCAGTATTTTTTAAGTTCTCATATTTTGAAATTTAGAAATCATAATTTTTAAACTATTGATATGGTCTTTACAAAGTAATAGCTCACATTCCAAACCTATAGCTTTATATTTCACAAGGTTTTTCTTTGAAAAAAAAAAAAATAGTCCCAAATATATGTTTTACATTCTTAAATTTTAAAATTCAAAATTTAGAATTTTCGTGATGCCCTTACTTATTCTAATGTGAATACCAAAGTAGTAGTGGTCTATCAGATATAGATTGTAGTTGATATAAGCTTTTTATTTGAAGTTGTTTAGATTCTCAAGTTCTTGTTTATGTTCTCATATTTTGATATTCAGGGTTTTCAAGTTTTTGACACAATCTTAATGGAGACACGTCCTATGCCGAATTTGTAGAGCTTGAAAAGATTTAAACTTCTTTCATTTAGATCATTTAGTGGCTAAAATATTCAATGCCGATTATTAAAATGTTAATAGAAAAGATAACAAAATCCTATAAGAGGGGCGGTTCATGGGGATGAGCAAAGTGATATGTGAGGAGGATGCGGGGTGGTCCGTGAGATGTAGTAGAGTGAGGAGCGGCAACGCGCCAAACACTTTGATTGCGACTTCGAGGAAGTTCACAACGCGCCAACGATACGTGTGGGCATGACGCCGAGCTCCATGTCTCGATAGCGATATATCTTGATCTCAGTTTTTTGGTTCCCCGCTTCTTGTGAATTGCGATCGCCCGATGAGGCGGTCGGTTGTTCCATTCTTGTCCAGGCTCTAGCTAGGTATCTTTTCTCTTTTTTTCATTTTTAATCAAAAAATAACTATTTATATAGTACTAAGAATATATTATTTGTCTTGCTTTCCCTTTATAAGTAAATCAACTCATATATATTACAAAGTTTATACATAGGGGATGTTTGGTTCAAGGCCACACTTGCCTCGCCACAAATCGCCGCCACGGCTACACCGCAATTATTGATGTTTAATCGGAGCGGCATTTAATGATGGCGGCCAAACACACAAATGAACCAAATGTTGGACAATGAATGATGGCGCCACCGGTGTGCCTTGGTGGAGTGTGGACGAAATCCAAACAAGCCCATAGTCTAGAGGGCCATCGCAACAAGTTCACGGAGGGCCCTAAAAATCCTAGGACCGCACTGAGATCTACAGGAGCAATCACAAAAATAAATATATGCTTACAAAGTTTATACTAGCTCCGCCACTGTTTATAATCTACCGTACCGCCCAATAGGGGTGAAATGCCAAGTTCTAAGGGCATGTTTGGTTGGTGGGCAAACCCACGCCCAAAACTTAGGTTGGCCTCATGTTCTGGTAGGCGTTTGGTTCAGCATGCATGTTTGGTTCGCCACCGCCACAAAATTCTCTCGCCATAGATTTCCAACGTAAAAAGTGTGGCAGACTGTGACGGATGATTTTGCCGCCGCACTCGGATTTCACCGTGGTAAAATATTTCCCCAAGTCCCTATCCTCGGCTCCTCGCTCTCTGAGAAAAAAAAAAATGCCGATCTCCTCCTGTCCGCCGCCGTTGCCGCACGTAGGGGCTGTTTCGCTGCTTGAGGGGCCGCGGTCGCCGCTCCGGGGGGCACCCTCACGCGCGTAGAAACCGTCGTGCCAAGGGCCGCCCTCACCGTCCGGGAGGTCAGCCTGCGCGCGTGGAGGCCGCGAAGCCGCCGACGTCGGCGGCAGGGACGGGCTCGCCGTCATCGCCAACGCCATGGCCGCGCCCAGACGGTGCGACGGCGGTGGAGGACGCGGCCAGGGGAGAGGTACCAGGAGTTTGTCAGGGGTAAGGGGAGCGCAAGGAGTGGAAGGCCAAGCGTGAGGGCATCCTTGACCTCTGTTGCTCTGGCGTCGGCGCCGCCGCATTCCTTGCCTTCCTGGTCATGCTCACGTTCCGGTGACCATCGTAGTGCGGCTTCGTGTGTGCGGCAGATGGATCATGGATGAAGAAGGGATAAGGCCTTTTGCGGTGAACGAAGAGATAATGTTGCTTGCCTGCGATGGACAGGGTTGACAGTAGAGAGAGAATAGAAAGAAAAATAAAATAAGTGTCAAAAACAAGTAAATAATAAAAATAGAATGGTATTTTTAGACCACTAAATATCTAAATTAGCCTTAATTTCATATTTATTTTTAATCCATTAGGAGCACCATACAAAATTTATGAGTTGATTTTAACAAAATATGGTAACTTTGTCACATTTTTGTGGCCACAATCCAAATAGCTCCAAACATTTTTGCCACAGTTTAGTCATGAACCAAACACGTTCATTTTACCACAAAATGTGGCAAGCCATAATGTGGCAAACTCTTAACCTTAGGCGTGGCAAGTTGTGGCCACGAACCAAACATGCCCTAAATCTCCGGATATAAGGTTTAGCTGTAGCTTTGTGGATCCGCTTATAGCCGAGTCTTTGATATAATAATCACAGCCTTGTCAATCCTTTGTCCACACGTTCCTACCGAGACATGCACTCCTTATTTATTAGTTTCCTTATTGCCGAAAGTGCTGATAATAATCACAGCCTTGTCAATCCTCGCCCACACGTTCCTACCGAGACATGCACTCCTTATTTATTAGTTTTTTATTAGCGGCTAAAATGTGGCTCCATTAGCGGCCATATCTGGATTTCTCCGGCTATTAGCTGCCGGCTATTCTTAGCGCCAAAAGTCCAATAGCTTAGCTTTCATCCCGCCCGCCAGGCTATCTCCGGGTTAATAGCTTAGCTTTCATCCCGGCCAGCTATAGCCGGAGATAGCTGCTAGACGGGATGAAAGCTAAGTTTATTGGATTTTTGGGCTAAGAATAGCCGAGAAATCCGGATATGGCTGCTAATGGAGCCACATTTTAGCCGCTAATAAGGAAACTAATAAATAAGGAGTGTATGTCTCGTAGAAACGTGTGGACGAGGATTAAACTTGGGTGAAATGTTGTGTGGCGTGAAGGTCTTGCTTTCAAATTCTAGAAATTAAAGAACATTGTTGATAGAGATTATTGGTATGTCCATTTGTGGAAATGTACGTGTCTTGTAGTAGTGCGCAATTCGAGAGATCATGGTGCATATCAGCAAATACTTTATAAAAAACAGTAGCGTTCTTAAATTTTGTTCTTTTATTATAATGTATCTAGACATTATGTACACTTTCATTCATAGTAAAAATCATATAAAAAACAGCAGAAGCCATAGAGTACGTCTCAATGGCGCGCGTGCGATGCCGCAACTTAGCACTGCGTCGTCAAACCCCACTGAGCTGCTGCTGTGGTAGTCGATCTGCAACTAAACTAAAGCACTGCAGGTGCAAGCCGGTTAGATCGTTAAAAGCGCACTTGCATATCGCACGGGGACGGATCGGAGCTAGTTGCTGTGTTGCGTATGCCAGCTAGTGCGAATGGATGTGACGTCGCAATAATAACGTACATGGGCCGCCCATGGTGATGCATGGATCCGTGAATCGCATAGCATGGCCGATTTGACAGTTTTTTTTTTACAAGAAAACAAGAGCTTCATTAGCTTAACAGCACCAAGCGGAGGTAACCATTACATTGTTTATGGTTACAGATTGGAGCGTCACTAGGAAAGGGCACCCATGATCATGGCTTGGATTAACACATAAGCCAGTGTACTCAATCTGATTAGCCTCGAAAGAAGCTAAGCTCTGCCTAGCAAGTGAGTCCGCCATCTGATTGCATTGCCTATGGACCCTGTGCGATTTTAATGTTTGTCCCTCGCAATGATGGAGGAGACAGGTTTGATTCTCCAATCTGGCAGGTTTGCTCGGTCATCACAAAAGTAGATGTAGTTGATCGAAGGTTGGTTGTCCGATAGAAGGGTTGCATCCACAACATTCAACCTGCGGAGAAGGGAGGCCGCTAAAGCCATGCCCGTGGACTCCGCCATGAGAACAGATGAAGCCTGGTGCATCACAACCCTAATGAAGAGGCTGGAAGGCGGCGAAGTGGATGTGTTGACTTAAGAAAACGCCCAGCCCCCTGCCTTCCTTGGAGTGGTTCCTGGCCGGTCGGGCAGGATGGAGGCATCGGGCGTAGCACCAAAGCCTGCAATGAATATGGGAGGTGGAGGAGGTGCCTGTCATGCATATTGGTGGGAGTGAGCTCGCCTGGTAGGTTACCGTGGTCGCCCTTCTTGGATTGATGTTTGCCGACTTGGGCACTTCTTCGGATTGTTGGTTCCCCGTGACCTGCAATGGTAGGAATCATACCTTGTTGTAGCTCCGCTGGTGGTGGCTGCGTGTCCAGGTGCATCGGCATGGAGTGAACCGCCCCCTGGGCTGGATTGTTATAATCAGGATCTTGTTGGCCTGCAAGAAGAGACCGATTACCTTGCTGATTTGTACCCGTGGTTGCACTTGGCTGCTTGGTGAGTTAGCAGCATTGGCCGTGTTACTGCCCTGTTCGCCAATTGCCTGCATGTGATTTTCCATGTGTGCATGTGCTGCTTTCTGAACCTGAACTGGGTTCCATGTTTTCCCCTTGAACCTGAGATCATTCCGGGCCTTCCAAATATACCACATATTGAATAAAGTAGTGCATAGAGTGAGGTCCGAGGGGTTAGGCGAGAACAACATAGGTAAAGAATTTTGATTCCATCTTCAGGGGTGAGTGGGAAGGAGAGTGGTGGAATTAGCCCATACCTGTCTTGGTAAATCACAGAGAGAAAGAAGAGGTGGATGTCATCCTCTATTACTCCAAAGAGGGTACAGTGGTGGTCAATGTGGGCAGAGTATTGTCTGGTTGATATTGAAGAACAAGCCTCTAAGCAAAAGTGAAAATAAAAACGGGTTTTGAATTCTTGGACTGATCCATCTATCCTCATTGACTGCCACACTCTTTATCGTAGTTGAGTGTCAAGAAAATAAACACGCCGAGACCATTGAGACATTGTACGTTATGCATTGAGCGCCTGCGTTGTACTGTGTAATCTCAAAAAAAAAAAATCATAGTCTAAGGTAACTAATATAATTAAGTCCTCGACCAAATGAAGGATGACAAACGTTTGTCCCCTGACACTGCCAAAAATATGCGATCAAGTGGTGAGGGCCTCTATATAACAAGTCTCTTTAGTGATTCAAACTAAGAATATGGAACACTAAGAATATGGAACACTAACTAAACTCGGTAAAACTTCATATGAATGTTTTTTCCTCAAAAAAGAAATGTTTTTTTTGTCGAGTATGCAAAAGATTTGAGTGTCATTGTATTAAGTAGAAGAGTTTAAACAAACATACAACGTGATTCTAACGAGCGCCAAAGGAGTGTAACACAACCGTAGCTTGACCGTCCTAGCAGAAGATCTCTAGGGCTTTTCAGTAATCTCTTGGTACAACTTCATATTAAACACATTCATGCAAAGCATATATAGAATTTAGAAACATGCATCTCAATTGTGATGGAGCTATCAGACTATAGAGGCCAAAGCAGAATCAAGTATGGCTCACATGTAACTAATTGCACTAGCTATTGAAATGTGCTAGTACATCCAATCTGCATATCCATACAGGAATCTAAGTATTGAAGGTCAATGACTGTTACCTCTGAACGATGTAGGGAAGCTTCACGGTGGTTGGTTTCGTAGAAAATTGATTGATTTAAATATTTGCTCTGCCACAGACAATTCCATCTTCGGTTCTGAAGCTGAAGGGATCTATAACTATTAATTCCTCAAAATTTGAAGCACATGCTAACAGGCAGTTCAGTCTGATCATTGGTTCTAAAACAATTGGTGGCTGGTTTTGTAGAAAATTGATTTACATATATACTCTGACAACAGGCAAATTTAATCTTTGGTTCTGAATCTAAAGGGGTTAAAAACCATTAATTCCTCAAAATTTGAAGCACATGCTGATAGGCAATTCAGTCTGACAGTCATATGCTTCAACTGCTCTTCTCTTCATGCAGACCTATACCATTTCTTTTTTTGAAGCCTGCAATGGTAATAGAGAGTCTTGGTAACAGAGACTTACTGGCAGGAACACAAATCTGCACACCGGTCATATCATGTTTTATTAGGAACAAGAGATACTTATAGGCAGGATATCAAAATTTACATATTTGAAATGAACAGTGGCAAATGGCTCCTAGGCATATCAGTGCAACCAAAAACTATTCAGTAGCGATATACTATACCTAGCAATGTATTTGATTTTGGTTTGTAGGACAGCTCTTTTTTGTTTTTGTGTGTGTGTGTTGGGGGCGGGGGCCATTGTATACCAAGGAACCAAAATCTTGAACCACAAAATACATCTCCATTAAAGCACAAGAAATCCGCAAATTTGTTAACTGTGTGATTCCTACCATCTTCATGAATCAAAACTTCTAATTGATGACAGCTCAAGGTACGCCGAGCGAGTCGGTAGTTTGGTCAGCACAAGCTGTGAGCTTGGCCACCGGGTTCAAACCCGGAGCCCAGCGTATTTCCGCTCAAAAAAAAAAAATGAGTGGGAACGGGGTTCCCAGTTCAAAAGAAAATGATTCCCGGGTTCAAAAAAAAAATGATGACAGCTCAAAGGAATTAAAAATGTCTATAAAATTTAATATAGAAAATCCTCATGAGAAGAATCCATTTTGCAGAAATGCATCAGTGCACATGGTTGTATTATAGTACGACAGAGATCAATGTCATGGTAACTTTTTTTTCGAAAGGACAGCAAAAGCTTTGTCGTGATTTCTATTAGACAAATAAAGGAAAAGTAAGTGTCAGTCCAGTTTTTTGACTGGAAACCGGACCAGGAAAACCATACAACCGTAGAGGGTACCCTACTCCACCGCACACACCTATATGTACCAAGTCAACTCAACTCACGCCACAACTGGCTCTCACTCAATTCCTTGCTTGGTCAGATTGGGTCATCGATGCGAGCAACCACTTGACACCACTAAACTCGGTCGGATTAGGTCATCGACATGAGCCACCACTCCACTAAAATCTCAAAGAAAGCAACTAAAAAGCAAAACACTACTCCTACACCACCGACACCAACCGTGCAACACAAACCGCTGAAACGATTTAACTAGCCCTAATCGAGACGCGTCCCGATCGAGTGAAAAAACCACAACGATGCCTTCAAGAAGGTCACGACGCCCAAGCACCGCCGCCGCCGGGGGAAGGACAGGGTTTTCACCCTTGGAGAGGGTTGGGGACAGGAACGACACCCGCAAGTGTCGCCGTCGCCAGGCCTTCGCCCAAACAACCAACAACACGGACGTTTGAAGGCGGCCTTCACTGTCCCCTCAACTGCAGCCGGGGCCTCGCCCTGCTCCACGTGAATGCCCAGCTTCCGCAGCAGCAGCAGCATCTGGGCTTGGAGGGTTGCATTGGCCACCTGCGGACGCACCGCAATACGCCTGTTTCGACACATGGAGCAGTTGGAGGCCGGGGTGCTTTGTGCTTACTCCATCTCAGCTTTCTCCCTACATGAACAAAACTAGCTAGCATTATGATTTCTGAGTGGTTGCAAAGGTGATTTTGACTGCAAGGAGAGATGGTCATCACAATCAAGTGCAAAAGTCAACATTGAATTTAGAAACCATATGCGCTTGCCATGCATTTGATCGTCGTCAGTCCACCATGATTCCATGAATTTGTTGGTCGACGGTGCCGTGAATTTCTCCAGGTAGCCCGAGGGCAATTCATGTACTATACCGCCTTCAGATGCTCTCGTATCCCATGAATAGAAATGAACTACGTCTATGGAACAGATTAAAACTATAGATTGACAGAGTATGCCATTATATACATCATGCAAAACTTGAGTTGCAGATAAAATTTGTACAACGAGAAAGCGACCCGTCAATAGTGAAGGTTGCATCTATTCATCTTAGACCCGCAACCTTCACTATTCACAGGCTAATTCTCTTTCTTTTATTCGCACGCAAGTTCAGCAAAAACTTTGCCACAAACTCTGTTAGATGGTAGAAACTTCTCCACATTGGGATGTAATCTTTGATATAAAGTTCACCTTCATCACACTTCATCTGAAAAGTTATGAATTTTTTTATATATATACAAGGCCTACTTTTAGAGGCGGATCACTAGCATTTGCCGATAGGATGTAACTAACAATTCCCACCCCTCTTAATACAGTACAGGCAGAGCCTGCTTTCGAAAAAAAAAGAGGTGGATCATATTACAACCCGTGTCTGAAAATCAATCTCTAGTTACGGTTAGTACTCATCACACTGTATTTCTATCGGTGGTCTGTGACACCAACCATCTAGTCCTGGAAATGCTGGACATTATTTCTAGATCGGCTTGTAACATCAACGGCCTCTAGAAATCGATTTCTTCTAGAGCTAGACTATCTCTTGAACCATTTTTAGAGATGATTTTTTTTGCCGATGTGACTTAATAATGTGTCACTAAAAACTATTTATGCAGTATTGGATTATCTTGAGATCTAGCCTCAGTGTATAGACTTCGATACTTACCGTATTCATCCCCCCATATTCCAGACCCTTTTCTTTACACTACTACATAAAAGAACTTCCGTGGCGAGCAAAAGTATTTTCCGTGGCGGTCTTTTTTGCCCTCCATGGACATAGAGTCACGGAAAATAGATTAACTTCCATGGCGGTTTTTGCCCGCCACCGTAAATGAAATAATAATAAAAAGACGAGCCCGCTTGGGAGCCCATCCAGGGGCCCGTTGCGAGCCCATCGCCGCCGCCCGATCCGGCGGATCCGCCACCACGGCGGCGGATCCAGCCACCACGGTGCGGATCGAGCCCCGCGGCCGGGTCGAGGAAGCACGGCGGGAGGAGCTCGAGGTGGAGTAGGTCGACGCGCCGTTCCGATGGGGACGCCGGATCAGCGCCCCGCCGCCTCGGATGAGCTTCGCCGTGGCGCCCGGCGTGGTGTCACACGGTGGCGGATCCCGCGCTGAGCGGATCGGCGCTGGCGGTCCGGCGGGTCACGCCCATGTGCCGCCCGCCCGCGCGGATCCCGCCGCCGCGAGGGATCCGCGGCCCATGTTGCTTTCGTGCCGCCGCTCAGGCGCCGCCGCCACGCTCCGCCGCGCCTACGGCCTTGCGCCGGGCCACGGCGCAAGGCGCCCCCCTCCGGCGAGATGCGGGAGAGGGGAAGTGGAGGAGAGAGCCGAGAGATGCGCCAAGAGAGAAAGTGAAAGAGAGAGAGCGGCTGTAGTGGTGAGTGGGGTTAGGGTTTCGTCCTCTTTTATATGCTCGACACAGAATGGGCTCGTATGGGCTTGCGTGGGCTGTAACTTTGGGCCTCATTAACCGGTTAATCGATTTACCGCGGGCGGTCATAATAACCGCCACACAAAATAGAAAATAACCGCCACGGTTAATCATAATATTAACCGTGGCGGTTTCTCAAATGCCCGCCACGGAAAATGAATTCCAAACACCACGTAAAATCAATCCTGTAGTAGTGTTAGGCTCAGTGGGGAAACACCCTCATATTTTTTTTGTACTGATAAATGAAAGATAGTTAAAAAAGTACAGGCGCACAAGAGGTGCAAAGGGTCTTGCAAAGCCCCAAAAGAAAAAGAAAAATGGTAGGGAAATTGAATCAAACACGGATAGATATATATTAATACGAATATGAATAATTTTTTTTTTTCTAGAATTCAAAATTGATAAAGATAGTATCATGTATTGGATTTTTTTGTTTGTTTGTTTTGGAGAAAGATGTATTGCATATTGACAGTTTCACACACATTCTATATATAGAGTTAATTAAATGCACCACATCCCCCCGAACTTGTAAGCATGTGTCACGTATGTAGACCCCTGAACTTTCAAAATACATTTCTATCCCCCTAAACTTGTTAAATGGCACACCACAACCCTCTGGATTTTGAAAATGCATCTCTGGTCCGTAAACTTGTTAAGTGGTACTCGGGGCAAAATTGGATAAATACATTTCTATCCCATTGCAAATCATAATCGCATGTTTCCGTTTCTATCTCGCCACTCAAGACGACGAGATCATAAGTCGCGGACTGGGGGCGGGCGGGCGGTGATGATATAGTTGCCTCTTGGAGTCCTTGTTCATGGGAAACAAAGACACAAAGACCCAAAGGGGCCAACAATCTAGTTGCTTTGCTTGTCGCTGCTCCTTAGGCTGGCCTTGTAGAGAAGAAAAAGTCGTAGCTAGTGGGCTGCCTTCTCATAGAAAAAAGTCGTAGCTTGCATCGGGTTCCTCTCTAGCATCGGCTCTCGACCGCCGCACACCTTGCCCCCCTAGGGCTGGCCCTGGCCATTAAACACTAGTTTTATGGAGCCGGTTATGTATGGATAAACGATTTATGCACTCAATTGAGTATGGATAACGTAGTGCTCCTCTCTAATATGCATTGTTTTGCAAGGGAAATGAAGGGCATTTGAATCTAATACTCCCTCCGTTTCAAATTATAGGTTGCTTTTGACTTTTTGGCACATCCATTTTGTTATGTATCCGGATGTGATAATATGTCTAGATACATAGCAAAATGGATGAATCAAAAAAGTAAAAGTGACTTATAATTTGGAACGCGAGAGAGTAATTCATATATAGTTTAGCAACTATATGAAACATAGATTTTTTTTTAATATATTGAATATTTTCTTAGATTACATGGTCCTTTGCAAGTTAAAAATGCCTATTTCAAGAGGTTTCAAATTATAGGTTGCTTTGACTATTTCAACATGTTTTTTCATCATAATATTTTTTTGTTATCACCTTGAAAAATATATGTCGACTAGTGAGAGGTGCTTGAAAAAATACAATGAAACTAGAAGGGAATTCTAACTCACCCAAAAAATAATTTGTATGACATCTAGCTCGTCTACATTCTAAGAGTAAGTACAATAATGAGCTTATAGCTAGCCAAGCTAGTCAGTATTTTTACTGATGTGGAGAAAAGAAGAAAGGAGAGAGAGCTTGGCTCCAATGCAAGCACCAAGTTAGACACTAATGTATATGTAGTAGTGGGTTCCAATAGAGATGTACCCTCAGAATCAAAATCTTCCCTACCCACTGATGACACACTAATTGTTTTGCAAGGCCAAGGGGATCAACTTCTTGCTCTGATAGATATCCTTCAGTCCTTTGCAACGTCTACTGGACTTAGAGTCATTTTTTTCAAATCATGCCTAGTACCCATCAATATGAGCAATGAAAGGGCCTCTGAACTTGCAAATGTCTTTGGTTGTTCCCATGGTACTTTTCCTTTTACTTATCTTGGTTTCCCCTTGGGAACTACCAAGCCACTTGTTAAAGACTATGCTCCACGGATTTGTAGAATTGAGACACCTCTCTCTACTAGCTCTCAGTTCTTAACTTATGCCTGTTGATTACAGCTAGTCAATTCTGTTATGTCAACTTTCCTATCTATTATTTGTGCTCATTGAAGCTACCTGTCACTGTGATTGATGAAATTGAAAAACTCAGAAAGAATTGTTTATGACGTGAGAATGATTTTGATAGATAGGGCTATAATCTGGCGGACTGGGACCTGGTAATGAAGCCTAAAATTAAAGGTGGCCTCGGGATTATAAACCTAACACTTCAAAATGAAGCTTTGCTCCTCAAGCAGCTTGATAAGTTCTATGAGATGAAGGACATACAGTGGGTTCAGTTGGTCTGGAATGCTTATTATGCTAATAATAGTGATGCTCCTCATTATGCTAGGGAGAAAGGATCCTTCTGGTGGAAGGATCTCATGTTATTAAATACTGAAATAGAGGCATTGCACAATGTATTCCTGTTGTTGGGGATATTGTCAGCCTTTGGAATGATCTTCTGTTGGGCAACATATTCTCCATCGAGTTTGCCAATCTATCTCAGATTGCTAAGAACAAAAATATTTTTCTTGCTTCAGCTGGGAGTAAAGATAATCTTGTTGATCTTTTTAGGATTCCCATGAGAAGTGATGCTTTCAATGAGCTTCGGGCTCTTCAAGGTGATTTGTTATACCTGTGATCTAGTTTTACAGATCAGGTAGTGGATGTATGGGCTTTTATTTGGGGGTCTAGTGCCAACAGCTCAAGGAGGTATTATCAACATCGGTTTGCATGTCTTATTCCACCCAAGCCTTTCAATTGGATTTGGAAATCCAAATGTATTCTCAAAATAAAATTCTTTGAGTGCCTTTTTGCTGGTGGATAGACTAAACACAAGAAATGTTTTGAGAAGGCGCAATAAATTTCTTGAAGAAGGATACAACTGTGTCTTGTGTGATATTGAGGAGGAAGGAACGATCTGCACTTGTTTTTTCACTGTGAATCAGCAAGAGCTCGATGGCAAGTGCTTGGAATCAGATGGCCGCGGGTGCCAAACTATTTTCAGAAGCTTATCATTGCACCAGAAGGATCTTGGCACACACCCTTTTTATGGAGATTTTTCTAATTATGGCTTGGTGTATGTCCAAGGAGCGTAATGCTTTCATTTTTTAAGGAAGGCCTCTGAACTTAGCACATTGGAATGCGTCTTTTGCTAAAGAAATTCTCCAACACCTTCATAGAATGAAGCCTGCTTTACATGATGACATAAAGATCTGGTTGCCTAGTGTTGTTTAGTTCAATTTTGTTTTTTCTTCCTTTCTTTTGTTATTCTGTTCGTCTCTTTTATTCTTTAGGTAAGTTAGTTGGTGTTGATGTGGGGTGTCGTGGTTTGCTCTTGTTGTCTTTGTTTCTTTGTTATTATTGTTTTTTGACATAAACAGGAGGGGTCACTCCCTACTGGGATTTTATTAAAAGGCAAAAAACTTTACAATGAGTTCAGGAAACATAAAAGGTGTGGGAAAAAATAGGGAAATTACATATGAGAGCGTAGCCATGAATCTAAACAGAGTCTATTGTGTGCCTTTGCTCTGAGCATAACTAGAGCAATTTCTTTCTTTGATGACATCTTTGCAATGCCAGAGTGAGTGTTGGATGCCCCTGAAGATCACATCATTCCGCATTGTCCAAATAGACCAACACATGGTAACAATAATTTCCATGAAGCAAGAGACATTCAGTTGGTCCTTGAAACACCGAACAATTATACCTAGATCGTGAGGAAGCAGAGAGGCAAAGAATCGAGAGCATGTTCCAACAAGCAAGGTGAGAAGGGGAAATTGAAGAGGAGATCTTCCCCAATGCTTAAATGACACGTAACAAAAGTGTAGTCGGGAAGATGCATATTTCTTCTTTTGAGCAAGGATCTTGTGCCGACTCGATCTTTGTAAAAGCAACCAAAAGAAGACCTTCATTTTGTTTTGGCAAGCGTAATTCAGAGCCGCTTAAAAGAAGGGTGAACATTTTTTTTTAGATAACGGAATTACATTCCAGCCTTCTGTAACGTAACGCACACAACCAAACTTATTACGTAATCTAAGAACAAAAAGAAACTTTAGTACATCAAGATATGTGTACTAAAGATCAATTGACATCCATAGCATCAAGAATTGAGATCCATGGACACCCCACCTCGCCTCGGTGAGAAGGCAAAGCGGTATGTCGCCTTCTAGAGATCATCCCCACAAGGCGGCCGGCAAACCGCCCACGCTTTGATCCAAAACCAGATGTGGATTAGATCCGACGATGGATATGCCGCCGACCCTATGTGATACCGGTCGCCAGTGGTGCGCCGTGACAACCGATAGGTTGCCATTGGAGAAGCACCGCCCCCGCTGAAAAGAGAGATCGCAGCTCACCGTTAGAATGTGTGAGCAACGGCCATCGCCGCCGTGTCGGGCGAAGACAGAAGTCGCCCACCGGATCTCGCGACCCCATCCTCTCCTCTTCAACCTCCACCTTGGGCACCCCCACGCGCATGCACGGCGGCGTGAGGTGCCGCCGCCGACATCGGATATGCCGGGCGCGTAAGTTCGAATCATGAGATACTTCCTTGCAAGGTCTCTAGTGACGAGTAGGAGTGCCTCAAAGAACACCTCCAATGAGGGACACGGCACTAGTGGCGTCGTTTGTTCCGTGGCGGCACAAAATGTACCAAACAATGCTTTCGGCGGGCACTCCTAACGCTTGCCATCGTCACCGCGGTGTGTCTTCCGCGGGCGCCACGCAGACGGCCATCGACGGGTGGAATGCTCGGGCCGCCGATCCGCCGTCGGATCGCCGCCGAGAAGGTGGGGCATCGACATCATAGCCATGCACACCACGACGAACGGACTTGGGGTGGTGGATCCACCCTACGGACGACTAGATTCGGTCAAGGAGAACCGAATCCGGCTATGGAGGCAACGGATCCAATCACGAGACAAGCGATTTGGTGGAGAACGGGCGCCCGGGATCCAGCCATCCTCCGCTTTGAATTCTCGACGGGCTTTGAATCCAACGAAAGGGCCGCCTCCAACGGAGGAACGCCGACCGCCGTGGGTCGAGCTCGGTAGGGGAAGGCCCCGTCCCTCGCCGGAAGGAACGGGGCAAGCGAGTGGTGCGAGCCCCGCCGCCGCCTTCCTGAGCCACCTAGCTTAGGCGGGCGACAACTTAGGGCGGCGGCAAAGGCGGGTGGAGAGCAGAGCCCCGAGACCTCACAATAGGTATCTTGAATGTCTCACTGATACGACGCAGCCCCAAACCACTTACCTCAAAAGAAGGATGAACATGTCTGTGACCTATCAAAAATTTATAAGCTTTCCTTGATGAAAACACAGTTCCCAGTTATATATTCAAATGTCATAAGCTGTTGTAAATCCAGTTGTTTCTTTGTTGTTGTGTTTGTTCGATCATGCTGGGGGTTTGCTCCACAGTTTTAATTCAAAAAATGTTGACAAATACTAGTTATTATATTGCTGGGCTTTTATAACCTGGTTATAATCTAAGTATTTAGCTCTATTATTAACTTTGCTCTAGACACGTAAAAGCATCTCTATTTCCTATGAAATGCATTATAATATTGGGCATGCTCAAATCTCAACGGGGCCCATAAATTTCGATATCGATTGGTCATAAGGTCGTGGTGGCACCGACTAAGAGAGGAAAGCTAAGCAGACAGAGATACGTGGCTTTTGGATTCAGCAAATCAGATTCGAGCTTGTGAATCAATTGTATGACAGCATACATTGAACCGTTGGGAGCATCTGCATGTGCCTCTATGCTGGATAAGTTAATCACGTGTTTATTCACCGTCGCCCAGCCGCCCACAAGGCTAATTACAGAGTCACGAATGTTAATCTAGCTTAGAGGAATGCATGAACCGGGATTTGGAGTATATTCCTACAGTCCTACTGTAACCTGTACTACTCTCCAGCCTTGTGTTTGTACTGGCTTGCAAGTTGCTACCACAACGCCGCGTGTCTCCTCCGGCCAGCCCGGCCGGGTATGTACACGACTACGTACTCGATCCAACAACAGGAAATCATTGCCAGACGCGGCGTTTAGCGACAGTAATCACACCTCTGACTGCAGCTGCAAGATAGTAAAGTTGCTAACATCTTGTGAAGCTTGGGTGATATGATATGACCCGAGGTCGCCAAAGGAAGATCGCGTCGTCGGCACACGGCGCAGCCTCGGCGATCCGGTGTCGCAGCCCACCGTTTGGGCGCCCGGAAACCGGTGGCGGGGACAGGGACGGGAGACCACCGGCACCAACACCGAAGACCAAAACTACCTTTGGGCCAGGTCCTTTTCAGCGCGCAGACCCCTTTCAACGCATCGTCACCACGCCAGTCACCCGGCGCCGGGGACATGTGTCACGCTCCCGAGACGGGCCGTGCGGCCACGGCGCCACGACGCCCCTCGGGCTGGAGGTTTTGCCTCGCGATCCGCGCGCGCCGCGTGCGTCCGACACCACCCCGGCCCCGGCGCGGCTTTTGTGACGAAAGTGATGAAAGTCTGTGTAGCTCCAGTACCGTCACGTCACACTTGTCCGTCCGTCTGCTGTGGTACCAGTAGCACTATTCATCGCACTGCCCTCCAGGGCTCGCACGTGACGCGCCTCTATTCTTGCAAGCTTCTCATTTCAAAACAGAAAAGAAAAATAAAATACGTACTGTACTACTCTCTCGGTCCCTACCGAGTTTGTTCCGCGCCATCTTTTTCAACGCTTCATCTTATTCAAATTTTTTTGCACAAATATAATTTATTTTGTTATAACTTATTTTATCAATAAAAATACTTGAATATTGATTAATTTATTTCTATGATTTGCATAAATATTTTGAATAAGACGGACGGGGCCAAACATTAAATTCAAAAGTCAAAACGACAAACTCCATGGGACAGAGGGAGTAGTATCTCTCCATCCACAAGAAAATAATTAAAATCTCATTTGTTGACGGGTCAAAAATTCTTATTCTAAATATATATATGTATAAATATTAATTATAGATGTAACTGATATATAGAGGTAGATACTATCAAAAAATCTAATTAGATACTATCAAAATCTAATTAAAACATTAAATTTAATTAAATTTATGAAGATATTACTGTATTGGAGTAAATTTATATATCAAGTTAATAGATTGATATCAAAAAATTCCGTTTAATTAAGTTTAATATTTTTTTGACTATGGCTGAAACGAGATTTATATTTGTTTTTTTGGACTACTGTCACAAAGACTTTGCTGGACCATGATGTGGCTATATAGAGGGTTTTTGGCCTTTGGTGGGAGCCCCAAACCAAAACCAAGAATCCACGCTACGCCAAAGCTCTTTTGCCGTCCTCGCTGGATCCTGCCTACTCTCCTTCCTTCCTCACCTGTGAGTCGCAAGGTTCGTTGCATTGCACTCGATCGACAATGTGTGGCGGAGCCATCATCGCCGACTTCGTCCCCGCCGGCGACCGTCGCCCCGCAACCGACGACGCCATGTCCGCCTCCCTCCTATCCTCCGGTACGTTGGTATAGAATGAGTGAGTACTCACTCCCATGCATGTCACGTACAGTACTACTCCCTACAACCATTAGCTAACGACGCTGCTTGTAACCTGTCGTGTCAGGCGAGGACCATGTGGAGGTGCCGCCGGCCAGGCAGCCGGCGCCGGGGCGCAAGACGGCGTACCGCGGGATCCGGCGCCGTCCCTGGGGCCGCTGGGCGGCGGAGATCCGCGACCCGCGGAAGGGCGCGCGCGTCTGGCTGGGGACCTACGCCACTCCGGAGGACGCCGCGCGCGCCTACGACGTCGCGGCGCGCGAGATCCGCGGGCCCAAGGCCAAGCTTAACTTCCCGCCCGCCGTGGGCGTGGGTGTAGCCGAGCCGGCGGCGGCCAAGAGGCGCCGCAAATCCGGCGCGACGGCGGCCGAGGAGAGCTCGGGCTCGTCTCTGCCGGCGACGGCCGTCGTGGCGGACGGGAGCGGCGCCGGGGCCGGCGCCGGTGGTGGAGAGAGGAGACGCTGCGTGATTGCATGTCTGGGCTGGAGGCCTTCCTGGGGCTGGAGGACGCGGCCGACGAGGGTGGCGACGTCGAGGCGTGGGACGCCGTCGACCTCATGTTCGCGTAGGCCGGCCGGGCGCTGTGCCGTCGCTGTGAACGGCCGCCGAGGACCGCAGCTGCAGCTGCTGTTTTGGTCTTTGGATCAAACCAATATTATAATGTTTCTTCAAGCAGTTAAGCTAATTTAGAGCTTTGCTGGGTAAAGTAGTGTTAAGCTATTATTACTAGTATTGGTATGCATGTACTAGTAGCTTGTGATAAAAATAATTTAAACCAGAGTGATTAGGAGCTCCGGCTCTGCTAATTGCCCCCGCAGGCGATGATAGCTTATTATAGGGTGTGTTTACAGGCCAAACGTTTGGGTTAAATTTGATAATTCTGGCCAAAATTTGGCACCGTAGCGAACCGAAATTTTATCATGGGGTAATTAGGCTCAAAAGTTAATCGCCTCGTAATTTACATCTAAACTGTGTAATTAGTTTATTTTTTACATGCATTTAATACTCCGGGTAATTTACATCTAAACTGTGTAATTAGTTTATTTTTTTTTTACATGTATTTAATACTCCGGACATGTATCTTTTAGTGTATTTATTATTTTTGTGATGAGATCCCATAGGAATGCAAAAAATTTTTGGAGAGAAACTTGGAACTTGTAGGAACGTGCAGTGTTACATGCAACATGTATCAAATCAAATGCTTCAGTTCATGTTCGTAGCGGCTGTGGAGCGAGCCATTTCAATTGGATGGGATACATGATGACTTCTATATATCCTGGCGAGTTGAGGAGAAAAGTTGACGGATTTTTCTGCACTCTGCTTATCACAGCTCCCTACATACATGACCATCTGATGCTTGGCGTATCACATGAAAAGTTTTGGACTTTGGACATAGAGGAAAGGGCATTTTCAATTCCCGTTTTTCTCTGCTGGGGAATAGGTCGTAGCATAGAGATTAGAGACTATGTTTTGGTCTCACGGGGTTTTTTTTCTTTCTGAAATTCGTATATAGGTAACCAGTGGTCGCCAATAGATCTGATATGCCGGATTATTCCGGTTTTCTTCTCCGAGGTTCCTCCGTTGAATTTGAGTTGCTGACAATACCGTCCGAAGAAATATCTGTTTCACTTAGGGGCGTTTTCAACACTTGAGTAAGCTATTAGCTTTTATATACTATATGCCTCCGTCCCACAAATAAAAGTACATGTTTGACTTCTACAATCCTTATTTGACCATTCGTCTTCCCACAAATAAAAGTCCAGGTGTACTCCTTCCGTCCCTTTGTAAGTAACGTTTTTTGGTGTGTGTGCCATAGATTCGAGTCAATTTATACAAAATACATGCAACATTTGTATCTTCAAATAATTTTGATAAAAAACTAGATGAAAAGATCATTCCAATGGCACTAATTATATACTGTAATTATTAATATTTTTAATACATAATTGCCGCTAGTTTTTTTCTCGGGAAGGACAAGTAACACTTATTTAGGGGACGGAGGGAGTATGTGTTATGTCATTGTCACTTCATCATGTGAACCCCGCGTATAAATAATATTTTATTTTAGGAAAAGGTCTATATCACACCCTCACTTATGGAAGGTATAAAACAGTCTACATCACCCCTAAACTTTTCAAAGCCGGTCAAATTACCCCCTAAAGCAGTTTTAAAAATCATAATAAATCATAGAAAAAAATCATAAAATGGAGGGAGTAAACCATATGAATAGACATGTTTAGAAAAATATTTTCATAAAAGTATACATATATCACTTTTCAATAAATATTTTAAAAATAAGAAGTTAAAGTTAAGCTTTGAAGACATTTTCGCTGTCAACTTGCATTACACGTATGGAGGGAGTATTTTGTGATCGGACTACATACCGTAGACACCTTGCTCTAACTCATACCAAACATAGGCCTCCCACTATCTAAAAAAATGAAAACCATGAGGCAGAACATAGGCCTCCCAGTATCTCTAGATCTTCATCTTTTTCTGGATTAGATCTCACTTTTAAGTTGTTTCAAGTTAAACTTCCTTTTTTTACACCTAAAAAGGTCGTTGTTTGGAATACATGTTTTTCTCCTGGAAAAAGAAATATCATTAGTGTCGTGGTCTAATACCACCGTCACAAGAATGGTGGCTAGTGCGGACTCGAATGGCCTAGCTCGAGGAGACAATGACACAGGATTTATCTTGGTTCGGGGCAAAGTCGGGCTCCCTAGTCCGGTGTGTTCACTATCCGAGCTCAAATGCTCGTACCGGGGTGCGCAAAGCGAGCGAGAGAGGGAGCCGGCTCCCAAGTCTCTATGATTGAGGCAAGTACCAATATGAGAGTGAGGATGCAAGGTGCGAGAAGAGCCGGGTGCGTTGTTCTTCTTCTTTTTCTTGCTTGCCCCTAATCGAAGACCCTACCCCTCCTTTTAGTAGCAAGGGGATAGAACATGTGAGCTCTCCGGAAGTTGGGGCGGGGTAGGTGGAACAATATGATACTGTGTACCGTCAGGCGAAGAGCTCTTCGAGCGAGCTCGTGGGTTGGCTAACTACCTACCTCGAGCTCTCGGCGGCCTTGATGCCGAGAACGGTCGTCGCCGTACATGGCGGTCGGGCATGGGCGGTGGTCATGCGTCGCCTCGCCCTGACCGTGAGTGGGAAGTCGCCCCTTCGGTATGGGGTGCCCATGTCGCCGACGATGGCGCACTGGGTAGTGCGCGCCTCCCGGCCATGATGGCGGAGTTGCCGAAAGTAGACAGGATACGACGATCGAGCTCGGATCGAGCTCTTTGGTTGGCGGGGGCCCTCTTGAGCTCTTGACGGCCTTGGATGCCAAAATTGGTCGCCGCCGCACGCGCAATCCCGGCCCAGGTGGCGGTAAAGGGTCGCGACCGACCCCAATCGTGGTTGAATCGGTCCCGTCGGCTGTGGGGTGTCCATGCCGCGGATGAGGTGGCGCACGACGCCGCTCGTACCGCGCATCATCGGGACGACCGTTGGAGTCATCGTGGCATGGGCGGGCGACGACGGGCCGTCTTTTCCGCCCACCGTGCCTCCGCATGGCCTCGGTGCCCCGCCGTGGAGTGGCTGGCCAACTCCCCGCACTTCCTGCAGTCTTCCGCGTGACGCCGGGGGACGAGCTCAGAGATCTGGCGTTTGTTGAGGCGGTTCGCTCGAGCTCGAGCTCGAGCGACCGGAGAGAGGTCGCCCTGGAGAGCCCTAGCGCACAAACTTGAAGGGCCGTCAGTGGACCTCGAGCGGCGAAAGAGGTCTCGCTTCGAGAGCCTCGAGCACGCATTCAAAAAGGGTCGACGACGGAGACCTCGAGCGAGGCGGAAAGAGGTCCCTCGCTTGTGAAAGAGCTCGTGGCGCCGTGTAACCCGCTTCTTGCTGTAGGCGACCATGGGTGGAGGAGAGGTCCTTGGTTAGAATCATCCGAGACATGATGTCGAGGGTCTTGATTGACTGATTGGGGTCATCCAAAATATTGATCCCCACGCAGCCCCCCGAGCGTTTGGGGAGAGAGGAGGTCTCTCTCAAATGCCCCGCTGGCGCCACTTGGAGCAGTGGGCTGAGAGTCATGTTCTGGTCGTGGGTGCCGCGAGCGCACCGCGGTAGCCTCGAGGCCCGGAGAGCCGTGACCGCCGGAGGCTTTCTTAGTGTTGTGGTGAGCCCTTCGACCGCTGTCTCGGAGGTTGCCGATCCCCGAGCCGCTTTCTTCGCCCGATCGGCCGTCGGATCGACCTCGAGGTATGGGTGCTCGGCACCGCGCCGCCGAGTCCCCGAGCCATCGGGTGAGCCCGCCCCTTAGTGGATTTTCCAATGAGCCAAGCTGTGGTCGCGGCGCGGCCTTGTGACGGCTTTCTGGGAACCGAAACGCCACCGCCGCTTTGTTTTATCGGGTGGTTAATGCGGGCGCCCCGCCCCCGCGACAGTCAAAGCACGAAGTCGCCGTCATTGGCGACTTCGCTCGCGAATCGTGCATCGTGGGTGGAGATCGGGGAAGCGCGGCGCCCCTCGCGTGGGAGGTGAACCGCCGCGCGCCCGGCTATAAATACAATGGCTCGGGTCGTGGAGGTGGCATTCGTCTTCTTCCCCCGCTTCCTCCTCCCCCTGAGCCACCTTCGCCGACGGATGGAGGGTCAAGGGTCTTCGTGACGCTGGAGGCCCGGGAGGAGGACGCCGACGCCGCCAGAGGGGGATTCGCCTTCGGGCGCAACATCGCCGGGCGGCCGATCCCGGGCTCCGCCCGGCCGTGCCTTCTCCGCCGCCTCCGGCGCGCTCCGCTCCGCCCGGGAGGCGGAGATCGCTGAAGTTCGCCCGACGGCCGCGCCGCGGTCGGGGAGATGTGAGGGCGGCGCCATCGACACCCTCGAGCAGAGTCGCGGCGCGGCGCATTCGCGAGAATGCCGACGGCCGGCTCGCGCAGTGAGCCGCCTCCCTTCCTGCTTGGCCTTTGAGTTGATGCCCGCCGCCGATCCTCCCTCACTCCGCCGCAGTTACCCCGGAAGAGGCGGATCGCTTACTTCGAGCGCTCAGCAGTTGCCGCCGCGGGCGCCCGCCGCTGAGCGTGACGGCTCGGGCGATGGCGTCGTCGGCGATCGGCGCCGACCGCGGGATCCGTGCCGGCGGATGGAGACGGTGGCGAGCCTTGGTGCCGACGCCGAGGAGTTCGAGGTCACCGCGAGGCGGTGGTGGCCAACATCGACGCCGACGCCCGCCGCGAAGAGTAGCCCGCCGAGTCCGTAGGCGGCGGGCGCTTCCGGCCCGGGCGAGGTCTTCGCCACCAAGCTCAAGCTCGACAAGGACCGCAAGGGCGAAGGTGAACGGCTCCACCGCCAACGCGGACATCCACCTCCAAGGTCATCGTCACCAAGCTCGAGCCTCGACAAGGACCGCAAGACGCTCGACCGGCAGGCTTTGGCGAGCTCGGTGAGGCCGTAGGACGCCGTCGCCGTGGAAGCCGCTGTAGATAGGACCTCTTCTCGCACTTTCGCTTTTGTAGTCTCCTTATCGGGTTCATGCACTCGTGCCTATATGTATGTATGCTTTTATGAACAATGAAAGCGTAAGGGTTAGGTACCAATTTTGTCCCGCATGGCCGAGGTCTCGGCCGTAGTTATCGCGAGGTCTCGAGCTCGTTGGGCGAGGCGTTCGGGCCCGAGGTTGTGACGGGAAGCGTGGGACAATCTTGTCGATAGTGTTCCCGAGTCCGTAACACCCGGCACGGAGGGGCTCGACTCAGCCGACGCCTTTCGCCGCTCGATCCGCACGAGCAGCAGCCCCCGTGTCTCTCCCTTTGCTTGTGTTTCGCCTCGGTGATGCCCGGTGACCCCCGCAGTGTGCTCGAGCGAACCCCGCGGGTGTAGCCCCGAGGCCCGTGGGGACGAGAGGTCCGCGTGGAGGCTTTATAGGCTATCGTGGTGTTCGCTTTTCCCATTTATAGCACGAGGCACCAAAAAGGGGGGGGTGAGCTCGGACTTGGTTTACCTCGTTGGTCGAAAAACCGAAGTGCTCAGTGAGTTGATAGCGGGTGGTCCGGGGAGGTCAAGCTCGAGCTCGCTCGATGTGGTCACCGGGCGGACCGACCTCATATTCCAAAGGCGCGACTTTTTTGCTTTCCCGGGCTCGCTCAAGAGCCCGTGGACTCGTGTCCTCCTCGCTCGTGGAGGATAACCTGAAGTCGTCTTTTGTTTCCTTTGGCGACCGAACACGCTTTAGGCGAAAGCTTCTCGAGTTCGTTCGAGTCCCGGGGCAAGAGTCGCGGTGCCGCTTGCCCGAGCGCCCCTCACTCGTGGTGTTCCCGGGCGACCGCCGAGCCCTAGTGCTGGGCCGGCCTTAGAACCCTAGGATGGCGAGCTCGTGTATCGCTCCCATCGCCGAGCTCGAAGATTTTCACGGGTGTGTCGAGCTCTCGAGGCGTCCGCCCGCCCGGTAAAAATAGCCGTTGGGATTTTTACCGTTGGAATTTTTTCCGTTGGTCGGAGTTATCCCATTAATGCTGCGGCCGCCGGACTTCCACCGCATGGCGACCGTGCGGGTTGTTGTGGCGATAGCCGTTGCGGCGTGGACGCGACGCGGCGTGGCCCCACCCCCGACGGTTCCTTCTCGGCAAGATCCGTCGCACCCGGGCCTTATAAATAGGCGAGATCGGGGGCGGATTCACCTTTCTTTTCCCTTCCTTCTACAGAAAGCCAAAGAGCGGAGAGAGAAAAAGAAATAGAGAGAGAGAGAGAGGACATACTTCTTTGCTCGGATCTATTTCTCCGTCTCTCCCGCATGATGATCCGCCTCCGCGAGCGCAAGATGGGGACATGGCATCGCTCGACGGGCGACCAAGCAGCAGCTGGAGCTCGCGCGGCCTCGTCTACTCCGCACGGGCGACGGAGGCCGAAGAGTGGATCCTCCCGCCCGTCGCACGGTTCCCGATCCCGGGCGGGTACGTGGTGTCGTTCGCGTGGCCTTCCACGAGCGCGCTCGGCCGTCCCCCCGCCGACGATTTCTTCCTTCCGAGCCCGCCGTGGTGAATCGGGGCGTTGAGCTCCAGCAGATCGACGCCGAACGGCATCCCGCTGTTTTTCGGCGTTCACGATGTCGTGCGAGGGATGGTTGGGGATTCCCCAACTGGGAGCTCTTCCCGCACTTCGTCTATGCCAAGATCCGTGGCTTGAAGGGCGGCGACGGAGGTCTGGAGGTGCCGCTCCGATTGCACGCGTCACACGATCCGGTTAGCGCGGTGGGAAGGTCCGCGAGTTCTTTCCCGCGGGCGACTTCCGACGGCAAACCCCGGTGGAGGGAGGAGTGGTTCTACCTTAAGAACGACCACCATCCTTCGCCGGCATACACCGGGAAGACGTTCGACACCGCAAGCGGCTTTGCGGGCGTGAGGGTCCGCGACGCATCACGTCCTCGGCGGTGGAGGCCGTGGCGTTGAAGACGTATATCCCCGCGACGCCGGCCCCGACGCTGAACCATATCATCGGGGTCCGGCTCGCTGAAGGCGCCGGTGCCGCTTCCAACGACGACGCCTTCGCCTCGGGAGATGGGAGCCGAGCTCGCGCCGCTCGCGGGGACGGCGAACGGTCCGCGCGAGACCGCCGAACGTGGAATGGTGGATAACTCGGCCGACGCAGACGGGTGCGAGGGGCCCCGGAGCCCCCCCAAGTTCTCCCCCGACGCTGGATACGCGGGCGCCGGTAAGAGCTCGTGACTTTTGTTTGTTCGAGGTTGCCCACTTATCACTTTGAGTTCCGTGAGGATGAGCTTGTGTTTTTGCAAAGTTGGCGGCGTGAAGTCATTTGTTCGCGTCCTCCCTCCCCGAGAGGGCGACGCCGAGAGGCCGACCGAGCCCCCGAAAGCAAAGTTTGCGAGCGGCGGCAAAGGCGGGAGGAGGAAGGCGAAGGCACCACAGCAGCAGAGTCCCCTCCGTCGTCCGCTGGGCCCGTGAGCCGAGAGATCGGGACCTCATCGGGGCTCGAGCTTGATGCCGAAGGCGACGCCGTTGGCCGAGGGAGGAGTCGGGCGCCCAGCCTCGCGGGCGCCGGTGCTCGGCGCGCGACCGAGGGCGGGTTCCTCGGCGGGTCAACCCGGGGTCCGGGGTGCCCGAGCCACCGCTCGAAGAGGCGATATCGACGCGGTGAGTTCTCTTCCCCTTACTTGCCGTGTACCGGCGCCGGGCGCTGCGGTCTTAGTTGTCATTGGCGTTGGGCGGCCCCCGTTACCCGACGGCGCCCCTGACGGCGAGTGAGGAGACCTCGGCCGACTCGATTCGGGCCCGGCGATGGAGAGCTCTTCGATGTCAGAACGACGAGCTCACCCCGGAGTTCGAGTGTGTAGGGTCAATGAAGCTCGGGGCCGCCGCGACGAGCCGGCGGGTGGGGACACCGTCCATGGCGACGGGCGCGACGACGGCAAGCAACGGTGGGGCGACTTCACGGGGTCCAGATGATGGCGCCGGTCCCGTTCAAGGGGCTGCCATGCCGACCTCTCGCCATTTGCCGATGTCGAGCTCCCTCCTCTCCGGGCCCTCGCGTCGACAACGACCGTGGGCGCGAGTCGCGTCGAAGGTGGCCCCGGACTTGATCGTGAGACTCCGGCCGACGGCCTCGTTAGGGCCGAGGGGCGCCCGAGATCCCGGTGGCGCGGCGGAGGGAGACGGCGAGGTCCGAGGATATTCCCGCCATGGGCGAGGCCGCCGAGAAGACTGGAGTCGGTGGCTCATGCACGATCGAGGAGGCTGCCACCGACATCCCGGTTATCGACATCTCCGACGGCGAAGAGACGGCGGAGGCGACCGGGTTCTGCGCGAGCCGAAGGTGAGGGCCCATCGGGGCTAGCCCCCGAAGACGCCGTGGGTCCCCCGGCGATCTGTCGCGGCGCCGGTCGGCGGCGTTCGGCCGGGGGAAATGACATCGTTCTCCCGCCGACCCCGATGACGCGCTGCGCCCGCGCCCACCGAGGACCCGGCGTGCTGTTCCGACTTGTGCGAGGGTTCGAGATCGTCATGGCCTCGGGCGTTCTCTCCTTTTTTGTGCCTCCCCAAGCCGCTCATGTGCTTGTGCTCTTCGTGGCGTCGCGTGATTCCATCCGAGAACACAACCCGGTGACACAGCTTTCACCGAGGGCCGGGGCTTCGTCGGGAAGCTCGTTGAGCCGTACAAGGACATGAGTGAAGAGCTCGGGCGCGGCAGCCTTCAAGATCATTTCTTCTGCGCGCGGGACGGAGGGGCGCCGTTGACTCGTCCGGACGCGGAAGGCCGGCCTTTCGGGCGGCACAAGAAGGAGCCGGCCGCCAGAGAGAGGCGGCTCGGCAAGAGGAGCGGCTTGAGCTCGCCCACCCAGCAAAGAACAAGAAGAAAATGCGGGGAGGAGCTCGACGCCCTCCACCGCCTCGCTGAGGACAAGGAGCTCGCGCTCTCGGCGGCCGCCGAACAGAGGCGGAGGCCCTTCATAAGGAGAAGACTGAGATCGCCGAGTGCCTCCGTCGGCGAGGCCGAGCTTGCGGGTGAGTGTCACCGCCCTGCCTTGCGTTTTTGTTTTCTCCAAGTATTTGGGCCGATTGTCCTCGCCGGCGGGGCCTCGCGTATGATCGCGAGGTCGCGAAATGTGGTGTTTGGCCGCCCGCGCGACGATCGCTGAGAGGGACCGGCTCAACGAGGAGAACCAGAATTTCTCGGTACAACGAGCAGGAGCTCTACAAAGCAGCCGGAGTGCGGGCGCCCGATCTCGCCCGTATCGAGTCGTGGTGACTTCCGTTATTGAACCGTCTTCTTGTCTTGCGGGGAGAAGGAGAAGTCCCCGCGGCGCTGGGACGCCGCGGACATGGAGCGGAATCTTGCCTCCGCCGAGGCCACCCCGAGCATACCCGGCTCGCGGCGCGAAAGGAAGAGAGACGGACTTGAAGCGGCAGACCGTCGAGCTCGAGACGCGAAGGAGGAGCTTGAGCGTCTTCGGGCTTGTGCCTCTAATGCCACGGAGGAGGCGGCGAAGCTCGGCGGGCGCCGAGGATCTCGCTACCGCGGCCGAGGATGTGTGCGACGTCCCCGGTGTTGAGGAGATGGCGGACCCGGGCGGAGCGAACTCAGAGTGCCGTATAAGGTGGCGAGAGGACGCCACGGGTGGTCCACAAGGCCGTCGGCGTTATCTTCGGTCACTATCCGAAAATGGACGTCGAGGCGGTGAAGGCGGGATGGGCGCCGGGTATCGACGACGCTCAAACCAGCAGAAGATCACCGCCGAGCTCGACTCCGTGGAGTTGTCCGCCGAGCTCTATAAGCTTGCCACGAGAGAGGTGGGAGTCCCGGGGGGACTCATCACGGAGGAGCCGAGAGCAGCCTGAGCCGGAGGCCGCGGCGGCACTTCGTCGCGGGGGCGATGGACGAGGACCCTCCTTCTGCGTAAAGTAGGAGCTGGGGGCCAAGCCCCTTTTTCGCAGATTAGTTTCTAAGTCCTCGTAGTTGAGGTATCATTGTTAAGGATTTAAAGGGACTCGTGTCCGAATGAAGATCACTCGTGTTCCTTTTCCTATCCTGTGTCCTTGTTCCAACTTTTTACGAGTTCGTATTGAAGTCGGATGGCGGGCCGTTTCTCGTTAGCCGGGGTGTGGAGGTCGTTAGGCGCCGCGCCATGCCTTTGTTGACGAACTCGTGACTTAGTTGTTTTTAAGACGTTTAAGGAGAAGGAGCACGGTCTCGTGAGCGAGAGCTCGTTGTTGTGATCTTTGTGAAGAATTTGCGAAAAATTGGTGTAGTAAACCGATGGGGGTGTGCGCCCATTCCTTTAGCCCCCGAGCAAGGGCGGGCCTTTGTCAGGATGAAGGCCCGTCATTGCTCAGTAGCTTAAGACGTGAATTCGAGATGCTTGCACAGATCTTTGCATCGAACTGGTGTCTTACTGAATTTTACGCTTATGATACTTCAAAATACATCTTAAGGGTAGAAGCGACGTAGTTGCTCGATGTTCCATGCGCAGTGAGGATTCGTCCCCCGATGGTCCTTGAGCTTGTATGCGTGCCCGGCCTCAACACTTGGTCGATGACAAAGGGACCCTCCCATGGCGCTGGAGAGCTTGTGCCTCGTCCCTCGGGCTTTGGACTCGTCGAGGGCGGATCGCCGACGCCGGGGCTCGCCCCCGACGTGTCGCCGTGGTAGCGCCGCATGGATTGTAGGTACTTGGCGGAGTGGATGAGCGCTGATGTCACGAAGCCGCCGAGCCTGGTCCGCGGCGCCTTCGAGCAGCCGCTGGTTATTGTGCTCGCCGAAGGTCCGAGCTCGGGGTGAGCCGCATCGAGCTCGGTAGGGAAGAACCGCCGGACCAAGACGAGGAAGAACGGGTTCGCCCCGTGGCCCCCGCTTGGTGTGGTATGGCGACTCCACACGACCGCGGGAGCTCGACCAGCCATCGGCGGGCATTCTCTCGAGCCTCCCGAAGCGATGCGGGACTTCACGCCCGCAGGATCATGCCATTAGCTCGTTCTACCTGGCCCGTTGGTCCGGGGTGGCCGACAATGACGCCGCGGTCGACGCGGATGCCGTGATCGCCGCACGGTCGATGAAGACTTCCCCCACGGTTGGTGCCGTTGTCGGTGATGATCGAGTTCGACTCGGCGGTGGATAATGCGGTGAAGAACTTGACGGTCTCCTCGGGCCGCATCGCGCGATGGGCATGACTTCGATCCATTTGGAGAACTTGTCGACAGCGACGAGGAGATGTGTGTATCCCCTGGCCGTCCTCCTGAACGGTCCTACCATGTCAAGACCCCGCACGGCGAACGGCCGGTGTGAGCGGAATCGTTTGGAGGGCCAGGGCCGGGAGGTGTGTCCGCTTGGCGAAGAACCGGGACCCGCAACGCCGGACGACCGAAGTGGCGCGGCGACGGCGGGTCGGCCAAGAGAAACCTTGACGGAAAGCTTTCCCGACGAGAGCCCGTGGTGCCGCGTGATGGCCGCGTCGCCCCCTCGTGGATTTCTTTGACGAGCTCCCGACCATCTTCGACGGTGATGCAGCACCAGAGGATGCCGCTTGCCCCGCCGGTAGAGCTCTTCCCCCACGAGCAAAGCCTTAGCCCTCCCGGGCTAGCCGTCGTGACTCCTCATGCCGGGGTAGCTCGCCTTGCCGGCCATCGTAGCAACGGGACACGCCCGCTCCCGGCCGGGTGGCCGGTCGACCCACCCCGAGCCGGCCCGCGGTCGCCCCCGGGCTGCATCGAACGGCTCGCCGCCAAGCCCCCTTGTATCGGGAGCGTTCGACCCTTCGCGGACGTCGGTGTCCATGGGTCCGGCCGGGGCTTGAGCTCGCACTTCCGGCCGGCTCCTCCCCGAGCCGTATCGAGGGCTTGTGTTGTTCGTGCATGAAGACTCCCGGGAACCGGAAGCGGTCCGACGCGAGCTTGGCGAGGGCGCGGGCGTCGTTGTTGAGGTTGCGGTGGACGGGTTGACCTCCAGCCCGTTTTGGAAATGTTCCTCAAGTTCTCGGACCTTCCGGGTGGTACGCGACCATCTTCGGTTGACGCAGTCGACCTCTTCATGACTTGTTTTTGACGAGCTCGAGTCTCCCCGACCTCGAGGTGCCGGATGCCGAGCTCTTCGGCGCGCACTGTGAGCCCGTTCACCAATGTTTCAGATTCGCCACGTTGTTGACGCGGGGAAGTGCGGGGCGTATGGAGTATTTCATGCACACTTCTTCGGAGAGAGGTGAAGACGAGGCCGACGCCGGCGCCGTACTTCTTACCGATCCGTCGGGTGTAGGGTCCAAGACGATGTCGTCGGGCCTAGGTGGTCGCTCGACCCGGGGTCCATTCGGCAATGAAGTCCGCGGAGCCCGAGACTTGATGGCGTCCCTCGGGGCGCGCGCACGTGATTTCGGCTCCCATGAGCTCGACCGCCCACTTGGCCGTGCGTCCCCGTGACCTCGGGCTGCGGATGACCTCCCCGGGGATGCCGAGACGACGGTCACCGGGTGGGAGTCGGCAATGTCCGAGTTTAAGGCGGGTGATGAGCGCGGCACACGAGCTTTTCGAAATGTGAGTAGCGCGAGTTTTGTGTCGGTGAGGACCTCACCGACGAAGTACACCGGACGCCGTACCTTGAGTGCGTGCCCTTCCTCCTCTCTCGACGACGAGCGCGGTGCTCACCACCTTCGAGGTGGCCGAGATGTAGAGAAGGATTGGCTCATTAGCTGGCTGAGCAACGAGCACAAAGCGGCTGGCAAGGAGTTGTTTCAGGGAGTCGAGGGCTTGCCGGGCCTCGTCGGTCCGGGAGAAGCGCCCGGTTTTCTTCAGCGGCTTGTAGAGAGGGAGGCTTCGCTCCCGAGCCGGCTATGAAACGACTGGCGCCGCGAGGCAGCCCGTGAGTCAGACATGCATTTGACGTTCTTAATCGGCCCCATGCTCGTGATGGCGGCGATTTTCTCTGGTTGGCCTCGATGCGCGGCCCGAGACGATAAAGCCGAGCAACTTCCCTCGCGGGACCCCCAAAACGCATTTTCGGGGTTGAGCTTGACCCCCGTATTTCTGAGTTTGGCGAAGACCTTTTCGAGGTCCGGACGAGCTCTTTCGAGGATTTTCGTTTTGATGACGATGTCATCGACGTAAGCTTCTACAAGCTTCCCGAGGAGCTCCTTGAAGACTTTCTCGCATACACCTTTGGAAGGTGGCGCGCCGTTCTTCAAACCGAAGGGCATCGTTACGCAACGTAACGCGCCAAACGGAGTGATGAAGGAGGTGGCGAGCTGATCGAGCTCGCTCATCGCTATCCGGTGGTAGCCGGAGTAGGCGCCGAGAAAACAGAGGGTTTCGCACCCGGAGGTGGAGTCAACGATTTGGTCGATGCGCCGCAAAGGAAACGGATCCTTCGGGCATGCCTTGTTGAGACCCGTAATCAACACACATTCTCCATTTCCCATTCTTCTTCTTGACTAGTACGAGGGTTGGCTATCCACTCGGGATGATACACCTCCTTGATAAACCTAGCGGCTAAGAGTTTATCTATCTCCTCGGCGATTGCTTGGCGCCGATCGTCATCGAAACGTCCGAGCCGCCGGGCTTCACCGGCCGAGAGCCGGGCTTAATGTTCAAGGAGTGCTCGGCGACTTCCCTCGGTATGCCCGGCAAGTCCGAGGCTCTCCACGCAAACACGCCGAGGTTTGCGCGGAGGAAGTCGACGAGCTCGCCTTCCTATTTAGGAGAGAGCTCGGACCCCACGCGAGGGCGTGGCCATCATTATCGACCTCTATCTCCTTGGCGTCCTTCTCGGCTCGAAAGTGCCTACGGTCTTCATGAGCTCACCGGATGGGCTCGATCTCCGCCGTTCGAGCCCATCAGCGAGCTCAGGCCCGCAGCTTTCTTGAGCTCGGGGGTGTGTCCTCCGCGATCGCCGAGCCGCCATCTTCGGCAAAGATCCGCTCGATCTCGACCGCGGCATCGCCGCATCGACGGGGCGGCGGCCCGCGATCCGAACGCGTGCTCGAAGGTGGAGTCGACGGTGATGACCCCCCTTGGGCCGGGATCTTAAGCTTGAGGTAGGTGTAGTTGGGGACGGCCATGAATTTCGCAGATAGCACGGCCGCCCCCCGGCGCATGGTAGGCGTTTCTTGAAGGGGAGCACCTCGAACGCGAGGGTCTCCTTCCGGAAGTTATCCGGGGTGCCGAAGGTGACGGGGAGATCGATTCGCCCGAGCGGGATCATCTCGCTTCCCGGCATTCACGCCATGGATCGGGTCCGGTGAGGGGCGCGCTTTGGTGATGCCAAGGGCCCGGAGTGCGTGGACGAGAGGAGGTTGAGGCCGCTGCCTCCATCCATCAACACCTTGCCGAGGCGCTTTGGTGCCGATGATGGGATCGACGACGAGCGGGTACCTCCCCGGGTACGGATGTGTCGGGATGATCGGCCCGTCGAAGGTGATCGCCGAGCTCGACCACTTGAGGTAGGCGGGCGCCGCGGGCTCGGTGAAGAGGACTTCGCGCGGCGTGAGCTCCTCGTCGGCCGCTTGGGACTCGTAGCCCGGGGCTCCGCCGAAGACGACGTTGTGGCGGCGTCCTCGATGTAGACGCCGCCGCCGCCCCGTCCCCGGCTCTGCCGCCATAGGCTCGGCCTGGTCGCCCGGCGCCTCCCTTTCCGCCGCGTGCCCATCACGTGCTTCTTCCGAGCCGACACGTCCTTCATCTTGTGCTTGACGGACCCTCGTGATGTGGGCACAGGGGCCTCGAGCATCTTGTCGGTGCTCCCTTGTGGGCTTAAGCCTCTTCCCCCCTTTCGCGGGGTTTTGCGCTTGTCGCGATGGCGACAAACTCGTCGCCGCCGTCACGGGCGCTTGTTGTTCTTCTTGTTCTTCCTCTTGCGGGGGTGGGAGCTGGATCCGCCCGCGGCCTCGCCGTCGTTCGTGGGCTTGCCCTGCCCGTGGTGGGCGGAGACGGCGCCCTCTCTCCCTCGGCGTGTCCGGTGGCGTAGGTCGAGGAGCTCCTTCACGGACTTAGGCTTTTGACGCCGAGGCTCGCGGATGAGACTCTCGCAAGTGGTGCCGAAGGTAAACGCGGGTGATGATCTCGAGTCGAGGCCTCGGAGAGGTTGTTGCAGAGTTTAGAGAAGCGCCGATGTAGTCGCGCTACAGCTCTCCCCTTCTTCGCTTGCATCCCCGGAGATCCTGTGTCGCATTTGGCCCGGCGAGGTGCCCCCGGAAGTTGCCGACGAAGACGCCCGCCAAATCCTCCCAGTCGCGGATGGTGCCCTCCGCAGTGCTCAGCTAAGAACGGGCCGACCGCAAGATAGAGGGGCAAAGGCGGATGATGAAGTAGTCATTGTCGGCGCCTCCGCTTGACAACCGAGGCGGTAGTCTTCGGCCGTGGCGGGGTCGGTCTCCCCGTTGTACTTCGCAGACGGGTCGGAGCCGGAAACGAGAAGGGAAGGAGCGCCGTGTGGCGCGTGAGCCGAAAGCCCTTGGCCTCTCTCGAGCTCGGAAGCTCGAGCGCCGCGATCTCGCCGAGAGACGGACTCCGTTGGCGGCTTTCCGCTGCGGCTGCGCCCTTGTCTCGCCGCTGTCATGACGCTCCGCGCGATTGTCGTTCCTGCGGGCCGCTTCGTAGTCGCCGCGGCGGGGCTTGTCGCCGCCCCCGGGGGCGCTCAGACGCGCGGGCTTCCGCCCTTCCGTCGGGCGTTGATGGTGTCGCGTGCGCCGCGTTCTCGCCGATCCGCCGGCCGCGTGGACCTCTCGGATGAGAGGAGGCCTCGTGCTCTTCCCGGTCGACGGCGGCGGCGCGGAGCTTGCCACTGGGCCAGCTTGCCGCCCGCCACGAGCTTCTTGATCTCGCCGTGGGCCCGGCGTGCCCGGGGTCTCGGGGGGATCCGCGCGCGCGGCAGCCTTGGCGGCCGCCAGGTTACGGGAGCTCTCCCAACACCGGCGGGAGTTGCTCGGCATCGCGTTGTCGCAGATTGATACGGCCACGGACGTCTGGCGCCGGGCCCGCGCCCTTGGAGGCGCCCTTGCTTCTTTCTTTCGAGGAGGGCCTCGCGCCTCCCGAGCCGCCTCTCTCGAGCTCCTCGAGCTCCTCCGACCAGGCCTTGACGTGATCGACGGCGGGTCACGTTGGCGCGCGGCGGAGTTCTGGGGCGTGCGCCGAGTCGCGGGGAATGGTCGCCGTGGCCCCGCGCCGGGCGTGGCACACGTAACACTTGACGCGTGGGGTCGCAGTCCGTGAGGCTCATCCCATCGAGGGCGAGCGAGCTCATGGACGATGCCTTCAAGGTTCATCGCCCCAAGAGGAGACCCGGCCGGCCGTCGGGGTGCATCTTGGCGTATGCCGTCGTGAATTTTTCCACCGCCGTGGCGTCTTCATCACGGGCCGGAGGACGGCGTTGGCGATGGGAGAAGGTGACATCGCGAACAGAGCTCGCGTAGGCTCGCGGTCCAGGATGTCGGGGAGGTCCTTTTTGATCGGGCGAAGCGTCTGCCCGCGCGCTGATGGGGCTAGCGGCTTGACGGAGTCCCGCCCATGTCGGGCGAGGATGGAATCGGGTGTCGCTGAGGCGCTGGGAATGTCCTCACGCCGCATCGGGCGGGTGAAGACGGCGGCTCCAGCGAGTGACTTCGCCGGATCGGGGCGGTGAAGTCGGTGCCCAGCGCAACACGGTCGCTCCGGTCGGGCGGTATCGGCCGAAGAAGCCATCGGAGTGGAAGATCGCCGCACTAGCGCTGCCCTACCGGGCGCGCTAACCGTCGTGGGTCTAATACCACCGCCACAAGAATGGTGGCTAGTGCGGACTCCGAATGGCCTAGCTGCGGAGACAATGACACGGGATTTATACGGCGGTTCGGGGCAAAGTCGGGCTCCTAGTCCAGTGTGTTCACTATCCGAGCTCAAATGCTCGCATTCAGGGTGCGTACAAGCGGAGCGAGAGAGGGAGCGGCTCCCAAGTCTCTATGATTGAGGCAAGTACCAATATGAGAGTGAGGATGGAGGTGCGAGAAGAGCGGGTGCGTTGTTCTTCTTTTCTTGCTTGCCCCAATCGAAGACCCTACCCCTCCTTTTATAGTAGCAAGGGGGATAGAACATGTGAGCTCTCCGAGTTGGGGCGGGGTAGGTGGAACAATATGATCTTGTGTCTTGTCGGGCGAAAGAGCTCTTCGAGCGAGCTCGTGGGTTGGCCAACGACTACCTCGAGCTCTCGGATGCCTTGGATGCCGAGAGGCGGTCGTCGCCGTACATGGCGGTCGGGGCATGGGCGGTGGTCATGCGTCGCCTCGCCCTGACCGTAGTGCAGTGGTTTGTCCCTTCGGTATGGGGGTGCCCATGTCGCGACGATGGCGTCACGGGTAGTGCGGCGTCTCCCGGTCATGATGGCGGAGTTCTTTGAGTAGACAGATACGACGATCGAGCTCTCGGATCGAGCTCTTTGGTTGGCGGGGCCCTCTCTTGAGCTCTTGACGGCCTTGGATGCCAAAATTGGTCGTCGCTGCGACGCGAATCGGTCCAGGTGGCGGTAAAGGGTCGCGACCGACCCCAATCGTGGTTGGAATCGGTCCCGCGGCGTGGGGGTGTCCATGCCGTGGATGAGGTATGCGCCGCGTCGCCGCCTGTACCCGCCAGACATCGCGGACGCACCGTTGGAGTCATCGGGGCATGGGCGGGCGACAGACGGGCCGTCTTTCCGCCATCGTGCCTCCGCATGGCCTCGGTGCTGTCGAGGGAGTGGTTGGCCAACTCCTGTATTTGCGGTCTTCCGCGTGGCGCCGGGGACGAGCTCAGAGCGGGCGTTTGTTGGCGGTTCGCTCGAGCTCGAGCTCGGCGAATCGGGAGAGAGGTCGCGTCCCGGAGAGCCCTAGCGCACAAACTTGAAGGGGCCGGCGGGGACCTCGAGCGAAAGCGGAAGAGGTCTCGCTTCGAGAGCTCGAGTACGCATTCGAAAAGGTCGACGACGGAGACCTCGAAGCGAGGCGGAAAGAGGTCTCGCTTGTGAAAGAGCTCGGCGCCGTGTAACCTCGCTCTTCTGTTGTAGGCGACCATGGGTGGAGGAGAGGTCCTTGGTTAGAATCATCCGAGACATGATGTCGAGGGTCTTGATTGACGGATTGGGGTCATCCAAAATATTGATCCCCCACAATTAGACAATTACCTTTAGCCTTTTTGAGAGAAACAGAAAATTATCTTTAGCTTGGCCACTTGAATATCGTGTTGCATGGGCTAAATTACATTTTTTTTAAAAAAACAATGGGCTAAATTACATAGGAATGCATACGCGCCAACGCAGAGGATGCGCTGCATCATGGCTTGCTGCCGGGGGCCGAAAGATTTTTTTTTTTTTTTTTGACCAAAAAAAGAGGGCCGAAAGAATATTGTGTTGAAACAGATAAGAAAGAGAAAATAAAAAGCGCAAATTGGGCCTAATTGATTGGAGGACAAAAGAGAAGGAAACTACTCTCGCTATGCTAATTTTCAGCTGTGGAATACAGACTACAATTTACCCGTGCGTGCACATATAAAAGGAAACACGCGTCACAGTTGGTAAGGAAAATATACTACAAAAAAAAAAAAATGGCTATTTTTATTCAAGCATTGTTTTTTCGGATTTTTTAATGCGACCATTTACCTTCCAGCAATGCAATTTTTTTAGAAGGAAAATGTATTAATCTTGATGCATTACACCGACCCTTTTACAAACAAAAATCCCAAGAAAAGAAAAATTACAAAGAAGTTCAAAACTGCTCATCTTTCTCGAAGCCTTTGGAGATCCGTTCGTCACCGCCGTCGGAGCCGCTTCCCAATCGTCGCCAGCACCGAGCCAAACTCCACAAGGTGGAGGCCGCAGAGGAGGGCTTACTTCGAGGCGAATCAGCCGAAGTTCACCGCCTCCCCAGCGATCGGCCCCACGACGCATCCTTCGATTCCACCGCCGGCAACCCGAGCAAAGCTCAGATTTTCACCATAGATCATCTTCCTCAAGATTAACAGGTCAACAACATCATCACCGAAGAAGACGACGATGTGCCGCCCTCGACTCCTCGGACAGGTCTTCCCAAACCTCTCCGCTGACGCCGGAGAAGATCGCCATCGGAGAACGAAAAAGAAGTTTGGAAGAATTTATTCCGCTGCATCGTCGCCGCCGCTTCCGCAGACATTTGGTATTTGCTAGGAAAAGCAAACCGCAGAGGAGCCACGCGCTCCTCAAGCAAAACCTACCTCCACCGTCGAACATTGGCGGCGAAAGCAAACCCTAGACCAAGGACACGATGAAGACCCTACTAAGACATCTTTGTTGAAGAGATGGACCCCTGCTCCTCGTCACCGCCGGCAGCGAGGCCGGAGGCGAGGGAGCGGGGCCATGCCCGGCGGCGACGGCGGTGTTTTGTTTCGCTCTCTTTTTCGCGAGAGGAAACCTGTGCCGCAATGCAAATTAGGAAGAATGATATGAATAGATCTTAACTTTCCCATTGGTGAACCATAACTTTGGAAAGAATGACATGAATAGATCAACTATTTCCTCAATCGTCGTTGCGTGGCACAGCATTATGTGATTCCTATGGAAATGGATCGTTCTTTTTTCTTTGATTTGACATAATATGGAAATGGACCTACACTCATGCATCCTATTGGTACCCGACATTGCCTATATATACGCACAACCCTGGGAGTCGATTGCCATCGCAACGCAAACAACGCAAGCGAACGAGCCACGATGACTTCCCACATGCGCCCCCGCTGCTGCTTCCTAGCCTCAATCCTCACTGCCGCCGTCGGCCTAGTGCTTTTCGCGGTGGCGACGTCAGCGAGAGTAGGTCCCAAGGGCATTAGCGACGGTGAGAGCCACATTGTTCCCGGTGGCCAGCACCCGGTGTGGAACTATTATTCCCCCTGCCGCCGTACGACGTGATCAAGCATGAAGTTCCAAGCGGCCACAACCCGGTGTTGAACCCTTCGCCGCCTCCCTACGACACCATCAAGCACACAAAGTTCCTAACGGTCAGGATCCGTTGGTGAACGGTTCACCACCGCCCTACGACATCATCAAGCGTGAAGTTCCTAGGGGCCATGACCCGTTAGTGAACCGTTCGCCGCCGCCCTATGACATGGTCAAACATCAAGGTCCTAGAGGCCAGGACCCGTTGGTGAACCGTTCACCGCCGCCCTACGACATCATCAAACATAAAGTTCCTAGCGGCCAGGATCCGTTGGTGAACCGCTCGCTGCCGCCCTACGACATAGTCAAACATCAAGTTCCTAGAGGCCGGGATCCGTTGGTGAACCGTTCACCGCCGCCGTATGACATGATGAAGCATGAAGTTCCAAGTGGCCAGAATCCTGTATCTAACCGTTCACCACCGTCCTACGACATTGTTTAGAATACATAATAATATTTTTTTGGTTGATGATCATGTTTATATGCGTTTTTGTTTCCTTTATTGTCTTTCTATAGGGCTATTTGGTTTAGGGACTTTTTAGTCCTTGGGACTAATTTTTAGTCTCTACCAAATCAAATAGGGAGGGATTTTTTAAGACTTTTTCTCTATTAGTGCCTAAAAGACTCTTTTGGAGAGACTTTTTTTATTAGTTCCTAAAACTAAAAAATTAGTCCCCGAGAACCAAACACCTATATTGTCAAGGTTTTTCAGCTCGTCCTGCCGCCGTGGGTGATTATTATAGTTGTTGGCCAAGATCGTACGATAGGGGATTGTGGCCCACGATGAATCCGGAACCGTGGCAAATCGTACATTCGTATATACTCCTCGTGTAACACGAGGTGTGACGAAGCACCAACTCATGATAACACCACTGTTATTATGTGGCACAGGGCAAATCCAGGTGACACGCCATTAATATTTTAGCTGTACACTCAATAATTCTGTGAGAAAAAAAGACTTATATGATTTTTTTCTGAATAAATAAGTCAGAATGCCGGCATCGTGAGTTCCGCCGTGCAATTTGCAAATCCTGCTTTCACAATCACCAAATTCACCGTATATCCGTATATACGCCCGCCCGTAAAACCCAGGTGAGTCGGTGACCCGGAGGCCGGCCGGAACCTCTCCACTCCTGCCCCGCCGCATTGCCGTCGCCGAAGATGCCGAGGGGCACCACCATCATGGAGGTGCGCGCAGACGGCGTCGCCGTCATCACCATCTCCAACCCGCCCGTCAACGCCCTCTCCCTCGACGGTATTACCCCAAACTGTTTTTTTTTTTGTCCCCGAAAGTTCACGGACGCTCTGATTTCCCTCTCGTCTTCGATCCTTAGTTCGGGGGCTCTCGTGTTGGTCCTTAGTTGGGGGCATATCGTGCGGAATGCTCCTGGATCAATGGATTTTCGCTTGGCCAGTTCGCCTGTAGCATGGGAGCTGTTGGGGAATGAACTCTTCAGTGCCTGCTTGCTAGTGGATGAACAGTAGTACTGCCCCTCTTGTGCATAACCAGCACTTTGTTCTTTGTTTCCGTCGTTATATAGCTGTGTTTTGGAGTATGCTGCATTTACGCAAAAAGTCAAATTTTGGCGGCTCTGGCGGAGTAGCTGTTGCCTCATCCTTAGAAGGTCAATTTTACATGCTGTACATTCAGGGATTGCCGTTTGTCTGGCCTCATAAAGCAATATACTCCAGTAGTGTTTTTCTACTTGCTATGTGAACCTGCTAATCACTGTTCTTACTGATGCAACCTTGTATGATTTTGTTTCCCTAAATCAACACCAAACCATTAATGTGTCAGTCTGATGGGCTCTGTTGTTTTTGTTTTGCAGTCATTGCTAGTTTGCAGAGGAACTATGCAGAAGCTCTAAGCAGGAACGATATCAAGGCAATCGTCCTTACTGGTACGTCACCGAAATAAGTTCCTTGTCAAGTTTTCAATGCTAGTGCCGTGTTTCTAGTGTTTTTCTTGTTGCACAGGTGCCAAAGGAAGGTTCTGTGGCGGATTCGATATAGCTGCGTTTGGAAATAAGCCAAGTAAGAATTGACAGTTCTCTACCAAGTTTGTCTGGGCCCTTTTTGCTCCTGAATAACTAAATACTTTACATGTCATCAGAAAATGAGAAACCTGGATCTCTGTCTATTGATTTCTTGACTGACATAGTGGAAGGTAATTTATCATGCTATTGCTCTAAGCATGCATATTGGTAAGCAGGTATTTTCCATTATTGAGTCATTGATTGTTTGTTGCTGCCAGATGCTCACAAACCGTCAGTGGCTGCTATAGATGGCATTGCTCTAGGAGGTGGATTGGAGGTTGCAATGGTATGTCTAAGATGTTTTTCATTATATCATCCTTCAGATTATTGAATCATTCATTATATTTGTTTTACATCGAAAATTCTTTCTATCCAGGTTTGCCATGCTCGCATTTCAACACCTTCAGCTCAATTAGGACTACCTGAACTTCAGCTTGGAATCATTCCTGGAATGGGAGGTATTCTCAACCCCCAACATACACATACTCTCACAAATGCCCTAATATTTTCTCAATCTCCCCTATTTCTAGTGTTTTAGTCTTAGGCCTAAACATTATTATGTTTGACCCTGCACCTATCTCCTTTTGGAAAAGGGCTATTGCATCCATGTTCAGATTTCCACGATGAATGGTATATGAAAGCATTCCTGACACAAAAACAGAATTAACTCTTCTGTAATTCTCAAAGATACATTGACATATTTTATGTACATACTAGAAGTCTAGAACCATAACATGTTGGAGTTAGCTCCTCCAAACAGGTCTGATGTGTTCTAGTGGATGAACACCAAATACAGTTCCCATGCAGTGGGAATTGGGAAGTACAAGAAAAATAGTTTGCTAGCAAAAGTCCATCTGATGTACTCCTTCTCTAACTATAACCATTATTTAAATGGTCATGTTCTGAACACACTACTGCTGTGAACCCTGTGCTGAGCATACTAACCATTCAAGATAGCAAACTATTTACCCACAAACAATAGTTTCTGTAACATAGTTAGGATTCAAAGTTCTGACTAATCAAATTGTCAATTTTTGTAATAAGAGAAGTAATGCCAAGAGGTCTCTTCGTTGATTTGTTTTTTCCAATTTCTATGTTGAAGTTTTTAACTTTTTTGCAGGGACACAGCGTCTTCCCCGCCTTGGTGGCCTGCCAAAAGCCCTTGAGATGTTGTTGGTAAGCTTGAATTGTATTAATATAAGTTGGAGTTATGTTGATGACACAAACCTACATAGACTATTGATTACTCATTACTGGTGTATTCTCCTAATAGATGTCAAAGAGTATAAAAGGCACGGGGCACAAGAACTCGGCTTAGTTGATGCTGTTACTTCAGCTAATGAACTGGTCAACGCTGCTTGTTCCTGGGCTCTAGAAATTGTTGAAAAGAAGAAACCATGGTTCAGAAGTCTCCACAGAACCGATAAACTTCCAAATCTTGAGGAAGTGAAGGATGTTCTGAAATTTGCAAGAGTTCAAGCTAAAATGAAGGCTGCTAATGTTCAGCATCCCATAGTTTGCATTGATGTTATTGAAGAAGGAATAGTCTCTGGCCCTCGTGCAGGTCTCATGAAGGTAAATCACCAATTGGTGCTATTTTATGTTATGATCGCCCCAGTCCTCAGTATATTTTCATTTTCTAACAGGAAGCCCTCTCCGGGAAAATGCTTGAAGAGTCTCAAACAAGCAAAAGCTTAAGACACTTTTTCTTTGCTCAGCGTGCTACTTCAAAGGTTGGTAGAAATATGAGGTCAAAGCATCTTCAACATATTCATTTTCATTCATATAATCATCCATATTCAGAGCTTTGATTTATTCGTCAGTAAATCCTTTTTAAGAATGGTTTTCATCTTTTGTGCTTTTAACCGAATATGTTGATGGTCACAATAAGTTTATTTATTGTAATTTATAGATAAATCAAATTATCGTATGAAATCGAAGTTTGTTTCAGGATATTTGTGATGTCGCTGCAGGATTTTTGTTACTCCAGTAAACTTCTTTTCAAGTGCCTTTATAACATAAATATAAATGTAAATATAAATATAATTGTATCTTAAATTACACATGCTAATTCATTCCTTTTCTTAGAGATATGCTTTGCAAATCCATGTTACCACCTTTCATTAATCTGATGATATCAACTTACCACCACCAGATTCCAAATATTACCAACATGGGTTTGACAGCACGGAAAATTAAAAAGGCAGCTATCATTGGGGGTGGTCTAATGGGATCAGGCATTGCAACAATATTGATATTGAACAACTTCAATGTTATCTTGAAAGAAGTAAATGAACAGTTCTTATCTGCTGGCATTAACAGAATTAAAGGTATATTTTGTCAACTTCTCTTATTTTTTTTTGGGATTGCCTTCAAAGTTCCTCATAAGTTTGTTCTCTTGTTCAGCCAATTTGCAGAGTTTAGTCAAAAAGGGCCAACTTACCCTAGAAGATTATAAAAAGAAACTTTCTCTACTATGTGGCGTTCTTGACTATGAGCAGTTCAGAGATACAGATGTAGTCATTGAGGTAGACCCTATATCTATATTCTTCACTCTCTGATTAATATGAGATAGTGCTGCTTATTCAGGTTTGTCACCTATATAGAGAGGTAGTTTCTAGCAAAGTTATACCATGTGCTTAGGTATAACTAGTTATGTGTTTCTTCTAAAATGAGAACTAATCAAGTACTCCCTCCATTCTAAATTATAAGGGTCGGAGGAAGTATCTAAGGAGAAAAAAAAATCTTATGTGAGGGTTAACGATGAAAATATTGTAATGGCTACTTGGCAAAAGCAACAAAACTCCTACATTTGAGTGCGGTTTGAACTATTTACGTTATTGGAAACCATTTAGGTTTATGATGAAACCTAGAAGAGTCCTGACAGTATATGACTTAATAATTATTATATTCTTGCAACAAAAAATACATATTGTCCTTCTTTCTTACTGTGTACAATAGCTTGTAAATTCACTGCATCCTTAGTCTACTTAACTTGAAGTGTTTACTTAGCTAAAGTTCAAAAGACAATGATCTTGAATTCTTGATGGCTTCTTGGACAGGCTGTTATTGAGGATATGTTTCTGAAGCAGCAAATATTTTCTGATCTTGAAAAGTATTGCCATCATAATTGCATATTTGCCACAAACACTTCAACAATAGACCTTAACATAATTGGTCAGAAGACAGCTTCTCAGGACCGCATTGTTGGCGCACACTTCTTTAGGTAGTGTGTTTTCCACCTACATTCTGTTTCCCTTTTCTCAAACCCTGTATCTAATTTATGCATTAATTTTCAGTCCAGCTCATGTCATGCCACTGTTGGAAATAGTTTGTACTCATCATACATCTTCTCAAGTTATTGTGGACCTGCTTGATTTGGCAAAGAAGATACAGAAAACACCAATAGTTGTTGGCAACTGCACAGGTTTCGCTGTCAATAGGATGTTCTTTCCTTACGCTCAGGCAGCTGGTTTTCTTGTTGATTATGGTCTGGATGTGTATCACACAGATCGTGTGATCACCCAATTTGGAATGCCAATGGGGCCCTTCCGGTAAGCAGCTACACATGGCCTTTTGTTATTGTCTTCAGGAATTGAGTTTGAACATAGACATGCCTTTTCCTGTCTGCTGTGATTTGTCTGAAATTATGCGATCTTTCCATTATATTTAATTAATTCGGTTGATGCAGCTTCTTGCATTTGAAGAATCAAGATTATGACCTTGTTTCTTGGTGCAATACAAACCAAGTAGATTCTGAAACTTTTGACTAAGAGATGAGTCTTTGTAGTACTACTGTTTTGTATAAGTCGCCTGTCACATGCAGTCCTTGTTTTCTTCCATGTCTGTCTCTTGAGTTATCCATCTCAACCTGGTAACACCCATAGTAAACTTTGGTTAAGTAAACTCGTGGGCTGAACAGAATGCATTTATAACACATTTTCTTCCTAGTATGGCTACTTTGTAGAATTCATTTACTTATTGCTTTCCTTTTCTTTGAAGCATAAGAAATGCTTGCTTTTGTTACTGGTTGTACACTTGCATTGATCTTTCTTTGTTTCTTCTTTCCATTTTGCGGATTAAGTAGGGCAGTATCAACATAACCAGTTATCCGATTCATATTCATCGTGGCACCTTGTTTTGTCTCAACAGATAACTGTTTGATTGACATTGGGTTTCCTTTTTGATAATTTGTCATACAGATTAGCTGATCTTGTTGGTTTTGGTGTTGCTATTGCCACAAGAAAGCAATATTACCAAAGTTATCCTGAACGATGCTACAAATCAATGCTTATTGAGATTCTTGTTGAGGATAATAGGACAGGTGCTTTCAGGCTGAAAATATGCTGACACATAATTTGCATCAAACTATGAGTCCAATTGTTTTTCTTCTAACAGCTGCAGCTTTTCCTATATTTTATCTGTGGAATGTTCAGGTGAATCTTCTCGTAAGGGATTCTATGTATATGATGATAAGCGCAAAGCCTCTCGAGATCCTGATTTGGAAAAGTATATTGAAAAAATCAAGGAACATGGCAGGTGTTATGCAAGATCCTAAGGTCATGATCCTTTATCTCCTTTAGCCTTTTTGCTCTTTTTCCAAGGAGGATCCGCATGTGTTCTATCATTTTTCTCCATGCTCACTTGTCTAGATGATCTAAAACAAATGCATAATGGGCTGTACAAGTTGCTGAGAATTGTAGGAATTTAGGTTCTTTGGAAAGGCAATTCAAGAACAAAAATATAACTTTTCTATCACAAGAATTAGGTTTACACGGAACTATGTTGCTACTAGTTTTTATGAAAACTGAGTAAATAGCACGCAAGAAGATTTCAAGCTTTGGATTTTGGGTTTGCATGTCTGGTATCAACCAGTACACTCTAAATGCTAATCTCTTTACATTGTACACAATAGTAGCTCTATTATTATTTTGTTTCAAGTTATAAATATATATATGTCAATCTGACAGTTGATTTCCTTTCCCTCAGTTGATGAAACTAACAGATAATGACATCGTGGAGATGATCTTCTTTCCTGTGGTGAATGAAGCCTGCCGAGTGCTTGATGAGGGAATTGCTCTCAAAGCTTCTGACCTTGATGTAGCTTCGATTATGGGGATGGGTTTCCCTTCTTACAGGTCCAATAGCTTCTGTCCTGTATCAGTTTCACTATTTCTCCTTTCCATGTCCATCCTTACTGATATAATCCTAAATCTTCCATGTCACTGCTATTTCACATCAGGGGTGGAGTAATGTTTTGGGCCGACTCACTTGGTGCGAAATATGTGTACGACAGACTAGATGCATGGTCGAAGGCTTATGGGGAGTTCTTCAGACCCTGTGAATATTTAGCTGTGAGAGCTCGTCAGGGTGCATCCCTGGTAAAGACCTAGAGCATCATGTCTTTGATTGCGTTGATACATTTATGCTTCCTTATCAAATGAACCTTCTCTCATACTATTTTTCTTAATGGTTGAATAACCTAAATTTGCATTACTGCAGGCTGCTAAGGTTGATGATGTCAAATCACGACTCTAGGATTCTGTCGTTCGTTTGTCTGGTCATGCTTATAAAGACTTTGGCCTTGAGCATCAGGAGTTCGACTGTTACAATCATGCAGTTGCAAAACTTACACAAGTGAATGATAGGGAGCCTAGCGAAGTAGAAATTACATGTGCTGAGGATCTACAGCAGGAAATTCTCTGAATATTATGTGCAGTTTGTTGAAGTGATGCTCGCAGCTTTGCATAGAGTACAGGAAGTTTTCCTATACGTCATGGGACATTTATACTTTGCAGTTTAGTTTTTAAATAAAATTCGTGGAATGCATGGTCTTCTGTATGATACAACATTTCATATCGATCATCTGCTCAAAAGTACATGATTCATATCGATGGGGTGTTGTTGCCAAAATGATGTACCGAGCTGCTTATATTTTCCGCTTATTTTGGTCGTACTGTAGCATGGTCAAATCTCTCATGGTCTTCAGTCCATTTAAGTTTCTGTTTAAGACGTATCTATTTTGGAACTAGTTAACCCTTTTTGGTCACATCCTTACAGGTGGCGTGACAAAACAACATTATATTGCCAATCCAGATTCACGACGTGGCACATTTCCTGTTGCTCAGCATTCTTTTGGTCGCGACGGTGCACTGAAAGTCTGAAACAAAAGCTTGTTATATGAGCTTGCGTGGGTAGCCGAGTGACATTTTGGTTTGAAAACACAATATTTATCTTGTTTGTTTAAACTTATGCCTGGCTTATCAGTTATGGTACACAATATTTTTCTCTTACAACAAAACAACATCAGCCGCTTATCAGCCACATAAAACCATCATCCTAATATAAGCATGTTGCTGATGGCAGGAGATGTTTTCTATCTTTACATGTGAAGAACTTCTCCAACATCAACATGAGAAAAGGAAAACATGACATGGCCTTGTTCCACCAAAGAAACATGTGTTTCCTTAAATTAATGCTTGCACGTATTACTGAAATTCCTCTTTTTTTATTGATATTTAGGAGAAAACATCAATGCCACTGCATTTGCTTGTATCCCAACACGTGCAGACGCACAAACATTGAAACCGTTTATGAGTTTCCCCTACTAAAGAAAGTTTAATCACCACCGCTTATGAGACAACCGGTGGTGATAACTACCATCATCGGTTCATAGTCCCTTCTAGGCTTCTAGGTGACCTACCGACGGTGATAAATGATAAACGTTTTCACCGCTGGTCCGGCTCCGGCTTATGACCGGGCAATGAAAAAAGTGTCGGTCCTTGCTGCCGTGTCGTACGCCAACCCGGAAGTGCAACATATTTAGCCTGCCAACTAAATATCCAATGCACGACGCGCAAAGAAACCGGCGGAGATAGACATGCCAGGACAACAATATTCATCTTACCACTTCATGCGAGTGTTACTGTCTTGTACACATTATGTTTACTTAGTCTATTAGTCTATAATGTTGAGTGTAATTAATTAATGATGTATGCTTATGTATAAACATACAGGTTCTTGGTGATCCATCTTTACTCAAGCATTGCAACTGTCTTCGACTCATTGATGAAAGACAGAGAAAGAGAAGTACCAAGACGGACATGATAGATATTCTCCGCAAGTAATTTCGGTCATCGCACTATATCTCTATTGTCATTTTGTTGGTACCAAGGGAATAACTCTATTTATTTATTTTGGTGCAGTTCTTGGGTAAGATTCATTTCGAAAAAAAAGGTGAATGGAAAGGGTACTTTGAATGCGGGTTTGCGGCTAGGGGTGGTAAAGGACTGTCATGAACCAATTTGAGGTGGGGCCCATGGGCTATGCATGGCACACAAGGCCCCGTGGGGTGTGCGTGCGCGCGGCCAAGGCCTGGCCGGCCGCCGCCGCCTCCGTCTCCATCGCGTCATCGGCTTCACGTTATTAAGTAATAGATATTTAGGGAATAAATATAGGAATAAAATAGGAAATAAATAGGTTGCTTATAAGAGAGGTATTCCAATCTATAAGGAAACCTCCTAGATATTTCTTAGCAAGCAAGTCTCCCCTCGGACTATAAATACAAGGGGCATGTAATCGTTTGGATCTTAAGCGAGAAAAATTAAAAGGGTGGCTCCCTAAACGGCTTATCTCTCCGGCTCTCTCTCTCAACCCTAACCGCCGCCACCGGCGCCCAGCGCCCCCCACTCCCACCGACGCCCGGCCGCCGGGCGCCCTGCGCCACCACCTCCCTCCCTCCACCGATCGTCAAGAAGGTGTCAATTCCGCCTAATCTAGCCGAATCGGCCAACCTGGTATCCGGAAACCGGGGCGATTCCCACCCCGGCGGCTTCCGACCACCACCAACGCCAAGATCCGATGGACGGGCACAAGATCGCCGAGCTCGGATGGAGATTTGCGAAGTTGCGCTATCATGAACCAATTTAAGGGGGCATGGCCCATTTGTGCCGCACGTAAGAGCAAGCGCGTCGGCTTCTGGCCGACGCCGCCGCCTGCCGTGTCCGTCGTCATCCTTCGCTTCGTCGTTAAGTAATAATTATTTAGGGAATAAATATTTAGGGAAAGAAATAAATTATTTTGTCAAGAGGTATTCCGATCTATAAGGAAACCTCCTAGAGATTTCTTAGCATGCAAGTCTCCCTCGGACTATAAATACAAGGGGCTTGTAATCGGTTGAATCTTAAGCGAGAAAAATTAAAAGGGTAGCTCCCTAAACGACTTATCTCTCCAGCTCTCTCTCTCTCAGCCCTAACCGCCGCCGCCTCCGGCGCCCAGCGCGCCCCTCCCCCATCGCCGCGCGCCGCCGCGCGCGGCCGCCGCCCAGCGTCACCACCTCCCTCCCTCCACCGATCATCAAGAAGGTGTCAATTCCGCCCAATCTGGCCGAATTCGACGGCTGGTATACGGAGACCGGGACGATTCCCACCACCGACGGCTTCCGACCACCACCAGCGTCAAGATCCGATGGGCAGCCACAAGATCGCCGAGCTCGGATGGAGATTTGCGAGTTTCGTGCTCACATGAGGGAAATCAGGCCACCTTCACCGCCCTCACGGAAGTTGGATGAACGGCTGCCCGACGGCGTACAAGCGGCGACCGCGACCCGCGGCGCCGCCAACAGCGCCGCCGCTGCCATGGCGCTTCCGACATCCACAATGCTCCCATGGACATCCACGGCGACCGGTGGCCAACAGCAAAGCAACACCGCGCACGCTGACCTTGCGCCCGGCGTCGGCGCCTACGGCGTCACCTCGCCACCACCGACAACGTCCACGCCATGGGCGCCGCCCGGCGGTGGCGGCGGCTCCTACGTGGCGCCGCCTCGTCACCCTCCAAGATCATCGGACGCGGCAAGCAGCGAGCACGCCTACCCCAAGGATGCCCTTTCTTGCTGCGACCCGGATCGGATCGGATCGGGGAGGCTACCACGGACATCCACCGGTACGCTTTCGATGAAAAGCCTACCCAACTAGGCCAGCGTCCCGCGGCTACTACAATGGCACGAGATAAGTTTCGGTCACTACCAACACCCTCCTTGACATTGGGAACATCCGGAGTGCCAACATGGATGACAAGACGGCGTCACTGGCGTCAACATCGGCGTCGCTAAGCGTTGACATCGGCGTCGCTGGGATCGACATCCTTGGCGACACCGCCACCAAGGACTCCAACGGCAACGGCGCCCCTCCCAAGGGCGCCACCTTCGGCGGCAGCGACGACACTACCATAGGCGCCATGCTCGTCAACGGCGTCCTCAAGAACGTCGGCGCGGATGATGACCCTCCCATTGGCGCCAACGGCGTCACCCCGGCGACGCCCCTCGTCATCACCATGCCAACCAACAACGACATCACCTTCGCCAACCGGGGCGTCTTCAACAATGGTACCGTCGACAACATCATCAATGACAACGACGCTACCATGGGCGCCATGAGCGGCGGCGACGTCCTCAAGGGCGCCAGCGCCCGATGGCGAGGCCACGGCGTCAACTTCGTCTTCGCCATGCCTATCATCGACAACAACTACAAGGGCATGAACCACGGCGACCCCCCTCGTGGCCAACCTCTCGACACGGCGACCCACGGCGTCAACCCAACGGACGCCGCCACAAATGGGAACACCGACGTTCCCGGGCGCCACCGATTTAAACGGTTGTTCAGCGGCCGACATACGACAACAACAATACGCTACACTGCTGGACATCCTTCCGGCATCAACAATGGTGGAGAACACCATCGAGGCAACCTCTCCAGATCCGGCAAAGGCGCCACCATCGGTACCACGTCGGCAGAACATCGGGTACACCGCCATACCCGACAAGAGCGGCACTCCTCCTTTCTACGGTTCGTCTACATGCCAACCCGGGCGACGGGAGTCTTGGGACACCTCCACACGGTGTCTTCTTGGCGGCTTCAATTTGCCCATCAATGGCGACAACAACAACTGCCGCGCTACCTCAACAAAACGACGCCTTGATCGACTACACCTATGGCCTCGACACCTCGTCGGGCACATGGGCTTACAAGCCACGGCGCGATCAACAACCATCGCGCCATCGACAACTTCGGCCGGCAGCGGGATGACTCTAGAGCCAAACCAGTTGGCTCCTCGTTCCTCGGCGACATCGTCGATGCGACTACGCCATCAAGCCGTGGACTGCAATGCACCCGGCGACGCGTACCACCCGAGGGGAGCACGGCGATCCACCCGCCCAAGAGTTGGGACGCCGATCTTCAACAAGCCTCGACTTGTGAGCTTCACCGGCGGCGACAAGAGGTACATGCCACCAACATCAACCCCTACATAAACCGTCGACCCCCGTCACAATTCCGGAGGCTCTCGTTCCACCTCAACTTGCTACATCAGCGGATCACGACCTACCCTACATAGCCGGAACCAACAAGCTCGGCGGGAGCACGGATTTTGGCGACACTTGTGGTGATTGGCGTCCACTTTCCGCCCGGCCGCCATTTGTGCCAAGCTTCATGGCAACAAGCGGCCGTTGGCGGAGCCACCACATAGCTTCTTTTCATCGGTGCCGGTCTTCTTCTTCAACGACAACAATAACCAACTCATCGGCATCTTCGACAATCTCATGGGACAGAGAGCTATAGACTTCCACCCATCGGATTAAAGGTTACCAACCTCATCTTCGCCCAGCTCATTTCCCCTCTACACGTGGATGCAACAATCCTTGGACCATGCTACTTCGATCACCCCTTCAACAACGCCCGGCCGTAGAAACCACAGGACGGAGGCCGCTGTTCGAAAAGGGGGGAGAGATGTCATGAACCAATTTAGGGGCCCATGGCCCATTTGTGCCGCGAGACGCGTAGTAGGCGCGTGGTGCTTTGGCCGGCCGGCCGCCCGCCACGTCCGTCGTCATCCTTCACTTCGTCGTTAAGTAATAATTATTTAGGGAATAAATATTTAGGGAAAGAAATAAATTATTTTGTCAAGAGGTATTCGATCTATAAGGAAACCTCCTAGAGATTTCTTAGCATGCAAGTCTCCCTCGGACTATAAATACAAGGGGCTTGTAATCGGTTGAATCTTAAGCAGAAAAATTAAAAGGGTAGCTCCTAAACAGCTTATCTCTCAGCTCTCTCTCTCAGCCCCTAACCGCCGCCGCCTCCAGCGCCCCAGTGGCGCCCCTCCCCCCCGCGCCGCCGCCCAGCGTCACCACCTCCCTCCCTCCACCGATCATCAAGAAGGTGTCAATTCCGGTCAATCTGGCGGGAATGCGACACGTGCTCACACGAGGAAATCAGGCCACCTTCACCGCCCTCACGGAAGTTGGATGAACAGCTGCCCGAAGCGACGTACAATGGCGACCGCGACCCGCCAGGCGCCGCCAACAACGCCGCTTATTTGCCATGGCGCTTCCGACATCAACAACGCTTTCCATCGACATGCACGACGACCCGGTGGCCACGGCGGCAAAGAATACCGCAGCTTGCAGCGACGCGGCGTCCGGCGTGCTGGCGCCTACGGCGTCACCTCGGCCACCACCGACGGCGCCGCCGCCATGGGCGCCGACGGTGACGACGGCGCTCCGACGCCGCCTACGTCACCCTCCAAGATCATCGTATTTGCAAGCAACGAGCACGCCTACCCCAAGGATGCCCGGTGCTGCGACCCGGTCGGATTGGATCGGGGAGGCTACCACAGACGTCCACCGGCTGCTCGGCGAAACGCCACCCAACTAGGCCAACGTCTCACGGCTACTACAATGGCACGAGATAAGTTTCGGCAGTCACTACCAACACCCTCTTTGACATTGGGAACATCGGAGTGCCAACATCGGCGACAAGGCGGCGTCACGGCGACGTCAACATCGACGTCGCTAGCGTTGACATCGGCGTCGCCGGGATCGACATCCTTGACGACAACGCCACCAAGGACTCCAGCGCAACGGCGCCTCCCAAGGGCGCCACCATCGACGGCGGCGATGACACTACCATGGGCGCCATGAACGGCGGACGACATCCTCAAGGACGCCAACGCCGATGATCTAACCACGCCAACTACGTCTTCGCCATGCCTATCGCCGACAACAACTACAAGGGCATGAACCACGACGACCCCTCGCGGCCAACCTCGACACCGGCAGCCCACGACGTCAACCCAACGGACGCCGCCACAGATGAGAACACCGAGGTTCCCCGGCGCCACCGACTTAAACGGTCGTTCAGCGGCCGACATACGACAACAACAATCTGCTACACCCGCTAGACATCCTTCCCAAGATCAACAATGGTGGAGAACACCATCAGGCAACCTCCAGATCCGGCAAAGGCGCCACCATCGCATTCACGCCGCCAGTAACATCGTACACCGCTATATGCCGACAAGAGCGGCACTCCTCCTTCTCGTTCGTCTACATACCAACCTGCACGACACGGGAGTACCGACACCTCCACATGGTGTCTTCTTCAAGGCCTCAAGCTGCCCATCAATGGCGACACCAATGACTGCGGCGCTACTTCAACGGAACGGCGACTTGATCGACTACACCTATGGCCCCGACACCTCCGTCAAGAACATGGGCTTTACCGGACACCCACGGGCGCCAAGCAAGCGACCATCGCGCCATCGACTACTCGGCTATGACCGGCGGGGGCGACTCGAGCCAAACCGGTTGGCTCCTATGTTCCTCAGCGACATCGCCCGATCACGACTACGCCAACAAACCGTGGGTTGGAATGCGGCGGCGCCCAACATAAGGGGGAACACGGCGTCGACCTCGCCTTAAAAAGTTCGACGTCTCCATCTTGCTGAAGCCCTCGACTTGTGAGCTTCACCGGCGGCGACAAGAGGTACATGCCACCCACATCGACCCCCTACCCGTCCGGCGTCGTCGGTACCTCGGTGACTCTCATCCTTCCCGACGGGCTCACTGAGCCGACGACAAGCTACATGGCATCGCTAGAACCATCAAGCTCAAGCGGGACCAACGAGCTTGGGTGTCACTCAAGGTGATTGGTGTTCACCTCCGGCGACCTCGCCATCCATGCCGGGCTTCACGACAAGGGACGAGCACCTTTATCGATGGAGGAGCCCCGTTGAGCTTCTTGCCATCGGTGCCAATCTTCTTCACCGAGAACCGCCACTACCACGCCACGCAATTATCAAAGGAAACGGACGGGATGTTCTCCAACCAGGTGGGATGCTTACGCACAATCTTGTGGTTGGCTTTCACCCTCGACGCACTGGCCACCAATGCAACTCTCTCCGGAGAGCATCGAAATTCCATCCATTAGACCAGCATCGGCAAAGGTCGAGTCTTCATCTTCGTAGGCTCATTCCCCTTCCACAAGTGGATGCACCAATCTTCGAGGCCGTGCTACTTCAATCACCCCATCAACAAAGACAGCCATGCGAGAACCACACAGCGAGGACGGCTGTTCGGAAAAAAGGGGGAGAGATGTCATGAACCAATTTGAGGTGGGGCTCATGGGCCATGCATGGCACACAAGGCCCCCTAGGGGTGGCGCGTGGCCAAGGGCTGGCCGGCCCGCCGCTTCCTCCGTCTCCATCGCGTCATCGACTTCGTTATTAAGTAATAGATATTTAGGGAATAAATATAGGAATAAAATAGGAAATAAATAGGTTGCTTATAAGAGAGGTATTCCAATCTATAAGGAAACCTCCTAAATATTTCTTAGCAAGCAAGTCTCCCTCGGACTATAAATACAAGGGGCATGTAATCGTTTGAATCTTAAGCAGAAAAATTAAAAGGGTGGCTCCCTAAACAGCTTATCTCTCTAGCTCTCTCTCTCTCAACCCTAGCCGCCGCCACCCGGCGCCTCCACTCCGCCCCCCCCACGCCGACGCCATGCCGGCCGGGCTGCTGCCGCGCCAAGCGCCACCACCTCCCTCCCTCCACCGATCGTCAAGAAGGTGTCAATTCCGCCCAATCTAGCCGAATCGACAAGGACCCTTTAATTTAGCCTAGCAAAATTTAAGAATTGGACCGGATTAGGATCGGTCTCAGAAAAACTATACAATCTTGAATTAAGAATAGAAAAGGGCTAAGTGAGATTGTAAAATAAGGCAAAAGGGCTGAATCCACTACCATCCCTATTTGCGGCTCCATACCTTTTACAAACTTTGTTACATAAACTTAAAAGAGTTTGAATATGTCCAAAAATCTAGAATTATAATTTTTAGAAATAGAGGTAATTATAAAAATAAAAAATCCAAATAAATATAATCAGATTAATATGAAATATACTTTATAGTACATCTATTAGAGTCAAATGTTAATAATATTTCTATATATTTAGTCAAACTGAATCCAAATCTAGAATTGTGTATTTGTTTAGAAAGAGATGAACATACACGACAGGTATCTACCACAGCCATTTAGAACTCCTTCGGAACATTAGAATTTTATAAGAACCCTACGTGAATTAGTCTATTTTCAAAGGAATAAAAAATGTAGGAAACAAGAATCTTGTTTTAGAGTGTTTGTAATCTAGAGAAAGAACCACTACAGAATTGTCCATCACCGCCGGGCTCCAACCCCCTTCACTGTCGAAAACGGAACCGGCGAGAACCATAGCGGTAGTGATGTGGGGTTGAAACACTACCGGGTCAAAACACCGGCGGTGATGCGAGGAGAGACTGCCGGTTTGATATCAACCGGCAAGATTGTCACCGAACACTGTCGGGTGTTCCACGACCCGGCAGCATTTTTGATCCAAGCAATGCGGGTTCGGAAGTCAGCGGCGAGAGTTGATATTGGGAGCACCGTCGGGCTTTAACGAACCGACAGAAGCGTAGGGGGATAACACTATCGGGTTAGGGCGAGCCGACAAAGTGTATCGAAGAGCTAACAATGGCGGTTTACTTTGAACCGTCGCTGAACTTTACGTGAACACCGCCGGCTGATCTCAACCCGAAGGCGTTATTAGAGTGGAGACTATCGGTTGGTTAATGCAGCCGACGGTGATGTTTCGCTCGTCTATGACGGTTAGTAATTCAAACCGATAGTGTTTGGTATAGTTACACTACCGGTTTGTTGCTCATTCTTGCCGGGCCCATGCCACCCGGGCGTTTTTGTTTTAAATTTTTCAATTTATTCGTGGAATTCAGCTCTTTTTAAATCCGAAAAATCATCATACATTAATATCGTCAAAACATTACAGGATTTAATGGTTACATACAACAAAATCCACCTAATGTTCTAGAAACTAAGCCTACATGAACTTCTAAAATAAAAACACCAATGACCATAGAGTCATAGACATAAATAAAAGCATGACATCTTTCCAAAACCAATTAAGCAAAAGAATTCTCGCAATCTTCATAAGTATGTGGGGTGGCTTCTCTTCAATCTCAGGGCCAGCTAGTTTGCACCATTGTAGGCGACAGCGGCTTCACCTTCGGTGTTGTATTTTCTGTAACAATTATTAGCGTAGCCTTGGACTTGAGCATAGCAATCTTCCCAGGTTAGATAGATCCCCGGCACGCGACCAACAAACACTACGTACCACGCCATGCTTGCCTATACATGTCACCAAAATAGGATGATATTGCTATGTTATTCATAAAAGTTGTACAGTAAGCACAGACATAACAACACTAACTCATGAATTTCAATCACAATTCGAGCACAGGTTGTAGTGACCGAGACGGGCATTTCAACGAACACCTCAAGAGCGTGACCGACGCACTCACCAAGCTTTCGGTGCGTCTCGTGCGCTCCTATCTTGTCTTGGAGGATTTGAGGAGGACAAGGTCGCGGGACGGTGCGGGGTCGGGCGGTGAAGAGGAAGACGGCGTGAGGCTGCGGACGGCAGAGAGGTGTGGCGGCGGTCCTCCGTCGGCGTGGAGGAAGACCAAGCGGGCGACGCGAGGCTAGGACAGCGGCGAATTAGTTCTCATTCTCATAGGTAAAAACTCGTACACCTAAAGGGATAATTAGTTCTCACCGTGGAAGGGGCCGAAGGGGCGAGGATGCCGGCGCGGCGTTGGGGGACGTCGGGAGTGGAGGAGCGCGCGTGGGAGAACGCCGTCAAGCCTCGATTCGGCCCCGGAGCGGAACGAGGGGATGCGCGAACGGACGGCCCGGGGCGGCGTGAGGGGACGACGAACGGCGGCGTTGGAGTTGGTGGTGCGCTCCGTTGGTGAATCGGGTGCTCTTTCGGCGGTGGGGAAACGAGAATGGCGCCTGTGTTCAAGTGGCTTGCCAAAATTTCGCCCGAGCCACTCACCTATATATATAGGCAAGGCTGGTTTTGGGCGCGGTGGGGAAACGAAATGGCGGAGGTTCAGATAGATTTGGAAAATTTTACCCCAATCCTATTCGGCCTTAGGTTATTACGCAACATAGCCGTGGGGAAATAGAAATCTTTGCCACTTCATGGATGATCATGTACCTTTGTGAAGGATGTGTAATCCTCCATGGTGGAAATGGCTTAAATTTTTTTTTTCCAGTCATGTACACCCAAAATATGACCCCACACAAGTTCTTAGGTTTTTCGATAAATATTTTAATTACTATGATTTTCTTCTACCTAAACCGGCGATAAGAAGGCTAATTAAACCATGGAAACACAAGAATATGTCTTGGACCTCCACGGTGATTTGTCTCCTAGGGCACATGAGACCCCGTGAAAAGTCTAGCAAAGCATTCCAGCTCTTTTCGTGGGTACGCTCGGTTCAAACTATAATTACAAGGTGGCGTCGCGAGAAATTCAAATAAACCGGAAAAAGTACCAAACCAACTCCGAAAAATCTCAAACTTCGTGGGTGCTTCCCAATTTGCATGTGAAAGGCTCGAGAAAAAGTTTGAGACCACTACAACACCGGCAAACATATGAACCACATGGAGCACGGGAACTACTTCGTATAGTCACGGGTTCAATGGTAGGGATCATGTACCTTTGTGAAGGATGTGTAATCCTCCATGGTGGAAATGGCTTGAATTTTTTTTCCCAGTCATGTACACCCAAAATATGACCCCACACAAGTTCTTAGGTTTTTCTCGATAAATATTTTAATTACTATGATTTTCTTCGACCTAAATCGGGCGACAAGAAGGCTAATTAAACCATGGAAACACAAGAATTTTTCTTGGATCTCCACGGTGATTTGCCTCCTATGGCACATGAGACCCTGTGGAAAAGTCTAGCAGCATTCCGTCTCTTTTCGTGGGCACGCTCAGTTCAAAATATAATTACAAGGTGGCGTCGCGCAGAAATTCAAATAAACTGGGAAAAGTACCAAACCAACTCCGAAAAATCTCAAACTTGTGGGTGCTTCCCCATTTGCATGTGAAAGGCTCGAAAAAAGTTTGAGACCACATGGGCCACAAGAACATTACAAATTAATTAGGAAGTAACCATACAACCTTATAAATAATTAACATAGTAAACACACTAATCATCATCATCGCCGTCGGGATCAATATTGGGTCCAACTTGTGATCCATGCACACGAATGTAGGATTGTAGAAATATCGGGTAATTGATATCACGGATTAAGTATCCGCTTGAGTCGATGAAGGTCAATGCCCTTATGATTGCACTCTCTCGCCCCTCGCAAGGACGTAAAAAATGCTCGACCATAGATATAACCTCTTTGAACGACCCGGTGCCTAAGTTAGTAAACCTTATGCGTATTGTCGCCCTTCCGTAGTTTGTTTGGCCAAGGTGTGCCTGAAGTCCCAATCGTGCCGAAGTCTGGCCTCGTAGCTTTGGTCGAGAACGGCCGCCAAGCCACATGCAAAGCATAAGTAAGATCGTGAGCAAAAATCTGTGAAGTGGGAGAATCAAAATGAATGAGGATGATGTGAATCTATCTAATATGCATTGCCAAAATAATGAATTTAATTTATTACCACATCATCATGGTTGTAACTCCCAACATATTCGCTATATTGCCATGGGGGGGATATTATCGCCAGACAAGGCAAATATCTTGAAGTGCGAGAAATCGGGCACAATGTAGCAAACACGCCGAAGAGAATCTAAGCACAAGGAAACGGCATGGTACTCGGCGTTTTGCACGGTCGTTTTTCTCGTTTCCCCTCTCGTGGATTAGGTGGTGTTGTGTCTGGAATCCTCGAAGGGATGTAAAAACTTATTTCGCACGTATATAGTTGCTGACCAGGTGACGATGCTCTAGATGTCGTGGTCTCCATAAAACAGGAGATAGAGAACCAGCTAAGTCTTTGTTTCTAGCCATTGTATTGGGGATAAAGTCCGTGAAACATATAAATGCAACAAAATGACGTTAAGTTAAACTAATTGTCCATGTATTTGTTATAGTAAAATAAGAAATAAAAAATGTTAGAAAAAAAAATACATACGATGGCTGGATAAAGGAATGGCCTTGTGTCCACACCAGGGGACGAATGGCTCATCGCCCGGTGTGGAAACTGGGTTCTTGTGGTGGCGGCAAAGGCGGAGGACCGCCACCGGTGAGCGATAAAAAGGAAAAAAAAGGACAAAGCTCATAAATATATATATAGTATATATATATGTATTGTTTATATGCATATTATATAGGAATTCTAGACAAGAAAAAAAATAACCTTACTAATGTAATATCCCGGAGCCATGAACAAATCTCCTAGAAAGAGAGAGAGAGAGAGAAAAAGAGCCGAGTGGATTTCGTGCAGAGTGACCGGAGCTCGTGAGTGCGTGCTTGGGTATGTGTGTGGATGCGCCGGGCGCATTGATTTATAGCAGATTGATCGGTCGGGTACATCACTGCCGGGTATTAAGATATACCCGGTAGTGATAACAACATGACTAGACTACCGGTTATTTGAATGGAGCCGGCAAGTGAATACAATATCACTACCGGTTGTTTGTATGTATCCGGCGGTGAATTCACGGTGTTGTCACTTCACTCGGTTTGCATGCATGCATTGTTGCGATCTTCTTGCATATGTACGAGTAGATGCTTCACGCAATTTGGGGTTTTGATTATCTGCTCGAAGGGGATATGGATGTGAATAAAATTCATTATCTGTTCTTTATTTTTTGTTACATATATAACTTTATTTCATTCACATTAGATTTGGATATATCTGTTGAATTTTCCTCACAATATGCAACATATTTCATTGACTTAACCGTCTTTATTGCAACCGTCTTTATTATGTTCGATGAAGGGTAAAAAATGGGAACTCAAAGGTATCGAAGAGACAATCAAGATTCATATCAAAAGAAATACAATGAGATAAGAAATTTGATTGCATATATTTCCATAACAAAGACCTTACATTACATATATTTCCATAGCAAAGACCTTACATAGAACTAAATATATGGTAACAAAGACCAATTCACGAGATAGGTCAATGCTACAATCAAAGTGTACAAACACATTAAAATTTAACCACCTCGGTAAGTCTCTTGTAGCATCTCCTCGGATCGAAGAAGTGGCGAGGCTGCTACGTGCACTCATTGAGGAGGTTGGAGGATGAGATTCGCCGGGAGCTTCATCGTCGGCCCAAACTTGACCATTGGACCGAGGATGAAATCACAAGAACTAGGTCCAATGAGGGTTGTTTTTCCATGGATGCACCATATGATTCGGATACTATATGCCCATGTGCCCGGAATATTGGCTGAACACTAGCACCCCCAAAGCACAAGGACTCGGACTCAATATGAGTCCGAGTTCGATCTTGAATCATGGCACCCACGTAAGGCGCAAGCCCCGGTGTCTCTCCTTCATCGTAAGACTCTTCTAGCACCTTTTTCGTAAACCATTTTCTTGGACTAGGCATATCAGTATGTGGAGGGCTTTCTTCCAAAGAAAGACCATATGTATGTGGAACCGGAAAGTACCGCTAGCAAAAGAAGATCGAGGACGAAAAACAAGGAAAATAAGGAGAAAAAGATTTCCTAGATCCAAAACCCATGACACTAAAATTTAAAACTAAGCCCTCTCAGTATTTTGAGGAGAGGGTTAGGAACTCTTGGACGAACCAAGAATACAAGAATAGAGAGGAGCGGGTGCAAAAACACAGCGTCCCCCTTGCCGTTTAAATAGGCGAGATGGCGTGGTTGAGTCGATCGCCGTTAATACGGAGAGGACGGGCGGCCGGTGCGCCCGGCATTGGTGCGATGGTCGACCCGGTCGAGTTGAGAACGTGCGGCCGTTGAATTTTTCGAAATCACCGCCGGGTCTAAGTTTTCACCCGGTAGTGATGTCGAATACCACCGCGTAAAGATCTGCACCGGCGGTGATCTACACATCACCGTCGGGTGTGAAACTACACCCGCGGTGTTTTAACCGACATTGATTTAACGATCGACGCCGCAGCTGCGCCTGGTGCCACAAAGCTTTTCTCATCGATTCGGAGACACTGTCGGTTTCCTAACCGGCGGTGAATGCTACCGGCAACGCGGTTCTCCAAGCGGCGGCATGCATGCAAAGATGGCCATTGTGAACACGCTAAGTGAACGTGACAGCTACGATTGTGGTAAAAAAAAAAAAAAAATGATGATGGCTATCCGTTGGGCGGTATAAAGTTTGATTCTATAAATAGCCCGGCGGTGTTGTGGACGTGCTCTGCCTTGTTGAGTGTGTCATTTTCGTGCTCGGCCCGGTGAAGAAGTCTCGTCTCCCTCCCTCCCTCCTGCTCCCTCACCCGTCGGCATCGAAGGAATGCGTGTGGTTGATCTTGTAGCAATGGTAAACAATGTGAAGCATGCATTCCTTGTTTGAAAATAACAATGCTAAACTCGATCATCGTTCTTGAAAAAATGGTCAAAAACTGGCTTGTTGGGGATCGAACCGGAATTTTGGGATTGGGTGTTGGGAAACGCCGCGTGCCGGAGGAAGCGGCCATTGAAAACGCTAACAGAACGTAGCGCGGTGGGTCGGCCTTTCATGGGGAGACGGGCCGTCGCGACGGCCATTGGATGAGCCGGTCGTGTATTTGTTGATCGTTTTCATGGCGCCAGCGTCTTGGGAATGACTATGGACTGCATGCATTCCATGGCTTGCTACTATATAAGAACGCCTACGATTTGGTACCATCTCCATCGCTAATTAGCCTCTCTTTCCATAAACCCCAGGCAGCTAGCTTCTTCTTCATCGACGAGATGGCCGGCGTCTACACCAATGAGGAGCTTGTCTTCACCGTGGGGGCGCCTCCACGACGCCCTCCAAGCTCACCGGCCTGGCCGGAAGAAGTCGGCCCGCCAGCGGTGGCTTGGCCGTTGGTGGAGAAGGCGAACTTCTACGCCTTCAAGGTCGAGGCCATGGCCGACATCCTCGCTAGGGGGATACCGCCGGTAGGGGCGAGCTCCGTGCGGTCGTCGGCGGGAACGCTGCCGGGCGGCAGGGCCGGGCGGCGAGGACGAGGCCGGCGGCGGCAGGCCTAGGCGGCCGGGCGGCGGGAGGCGATGGCGGGCGGCCGCGCGGGCGGGAGGCGATGGCGGCCGCCGCTGTCTTTTATTTTTTGTTTTGTAAATATATTATCTAGTAATATATAATGACTCTCAAGTCATTTTTAATTCATCTCCGTTCTTTGTTTCTATCGTTTGTTTTTACTGTTCCTTCTTCATTCAACCCCGCGAGCTATCGGTTCCTTTAATTTGCTTCCCCTCCCAAATCGCTATCGGTTCTAATTCAACCCGGTTGTGTCAATCTTGAAATCGCTTTCGGTTCTAATTCGAACCCGCTGAAAGTGATCTGCGGTCCATCAAGACCACTGGGGAATGATTCAGCCCGGTGGTGATCCGAGTCTTCCTTTGCCGGAATTTGTCGAATCCATGGAGTTTCTGAGTTTCCCGCGCCTGAACGATTCATCACTGCCATGCAAGCTTCAACACTGCCGGTGGATTAAATTCCGGCAGTGATGCCGGCGGTAGTGATGAGCGAATCTGTATTAGTGAACGGATCAGCCTCCAAACATTTTCATTGAATGATCACGGTACTTATATAGGGTGAAAGGAAGCCATGGGAGTAGGGAATATTCGTTTGGGGACATGGTAACGCGGTCTGCCGAACGTATATCCCTCCGGGTGATGTCGGTCCGACGGTTCTATACATGGTGGGGTACGGCCCCAATGAAAACGGACGGAATACAAACGGATATCATCGGTATCACATTTGTTTTCATATTTCTTGTCGGACCCGGATTTGGATACGGATAGTGTCAGCCATGCTGGATAGGATACGATTGGATATCGACATCATAAATATTGTATGCGATTTAAGTATTCATACAATATTGGATGTTGAATATCTGAACTCGGATACGGATGGACCTAAACCCCTCTAAACCGATTCGGTGGAACGGACGGTTGGATAAATATTGGTACCACTTTCATCTCCATACAGAAACAACCATAGTAGTTAGATCATCTACAAAAGTATCCTAAAGTTTTAACAAATCTTTTTCGCCATTCGAAGGACCTCAGTTTCTCAGTTACTGACGTAATTAAGTAGGAGCCGAAGTGTCGAGCAGTGACGGGAGACAGCCAGGAAGGCGGCTGTCACTCACGGTGCGTCGTCGCGGCTCCATACTCGCCGCTCGTCTCAACCACTATACGGCTGGACGGAGGCACACAGAGCTGACGTACGCGGGCCGCTCGTCACAGCTACTCCACCAGTGCAGGTGAGTGCTGTGTTCATTTCCTTCCATGCGAGGGGCAGCAAGCCGCACTCCTCCACCGCTCTCCTCACGGCCCAGTCAGCTATGCTCGCCAACCGGCTCCTCCTCCTCGCCGTCGCCGCCGCGGCTGCGGCGAGCGGGACCGCCTTCGCTAAGGAGACGGCGTACGAAGTCCTCGCCGACTACGACTTCCCACCGGGGATCCTCCCCAAGGGCGTGGTCTCCTACACGCTGGACAACGCCACGGGCGCCTTCACGGCCACGCTCGATGCCTCGGCGTCCGGCACGGGGTCCTCATCCGTCTGCGAGTTCAAAATCCAGGGCTCCTACACTCTCCGCTACAAGACCGAGATCACCGGCACGATCGCCACCGATCAACTCACCGACCTCGAGGGCGTCTCCGTCAAGGTCCTCTTCGTCTGGCTCAGCATCGTCGAGGTCACCCGCAGCGGCGACGACCTCGAGTTCTCCGTAGCTGGCCTCGTCTCCGCCTCCTTCGGCGTCGACAACTTCCTCGAGAGCCCCACCTGCGGCTGCGGGTTCGACTGCGACGACGACGACCTGCTCATGCTACAGAAGACGGGGGCCACCAACGCCAAGCTGCGCCTGCGAGGTGCCTTCTAGCTAGAAATTCCACTTCTGATTCGGTGAATGCTGCTGAGCTGCCACTACGTACTAGTAGATGTGGGTTAATAAAGAGGGCAGACTTCAAAAATCCCAGCTTTTTGATGTGGGATGGGTTAGTAAGTTCAAGACACGGTTTCATGTTTCATCAACTGTTTCAGACAGTTTGAGGAACAGTCGAACAGACAATTAAGATCTTTCAAATATTTTAATTTATAAATCTCTATATGCAAATACTCTTCTTTCCATTGAGATATTTGCACCTCATGAGAATTAGTTTCTGAAGTGGTGATTTGTTACCGATGGCTATACTTCACGTAATTTGTTGTGATCGTTTGTTCCAGACTTTTTTTTTTTTTCGTTTCGATGAGACAAAATATTAGTTCTCACACAGTTGGGACAAGCTAAAATAAATCAATAACCAAGTAACTTTTAACTTAATAAGAGAAGCAATGTGATTCCACTTCAGAAGTTATTAACAGTTTTTAAGAAGAGTTAACCTTTGACCTTTCTTCCTAAAAAAGGAGGACAATTGCAACAATATTTGAAGCTATTCAAAGATTTTTTTTGTTTCTAGTTAAAAAATATTTTTTTCACGACTGGATCTTCACCCGTTTTTTTAGTTAGAAAGTAATGACGTGAAATGGAATATAAATTTCTGTAGATGAGTATGTGACCATTTTATGCTGTTTGAATGTGATGAATATCAAAGCATATTTTGTTAATTTTCTGTAGTTGAATCCCATTATGCAGCGGACGCCGAGCAGACGGGCGCAGGTTGGACTCTAGCCCCCTACCGATCAAAATTACACATAGCCCTACCTAAGCCCCATCTAAATTTTTATTCATAATTACATAGATTAGGAGGGCTAAGATGTATATAAGATTGATCAGCCCGTCCTAATTTTTTTTCTGGTTTCATCACTGCCATTATGGATGGTGTGCTTTAATCGTCTGTTGTTTTAGTTGGGCAAAGACTTCTTATTTTTCATTTCGAGAAGAAATGGAGTTCTGCTTTATTGGACCATTGAGAGAGACACAGAGCCTAAGTTGGTAGAGTCATGTTTACATACAAATGTATTATTGTTGTTAGAATTATTTCAAGAGGTAGATTTTTCTTCCTTAAGGGCACTGTAATTTTCTTCAAAAAAGAGGGGAATTGCTTAGTAATACAAAGCACTATATACCTTTGACATGGCAATCTTTGCTTCACTATAGCTAGTTTACTATCATGGTGGTGAAGATTGAGTGAAATTTATGTGGAGTGCCTTCCAGCCACACCCTCACCAAAGCGCAATTTATAAATTAGAGCGGAGAGCGATGGGGCACTGTACGACGAGCCCACCAGCGGTCTCTACCTCGGGGGCTCGGAGCACCATAGTTGTTGCAACATGTAGTCTAAGCCCAAGTAGTTTGCAATCGAGCTCACCGACGAGCATGGGGCGGCAAGTGATGAATTGGCAGTAAAGCTGGACTAAAAACTCGAAGTTCGTTAGCTCACTTGGCTCGTGGGCTGGCTCAGCTCATTAGCGTAACGAACCGAGTCGAGCCAAGATTTTAGTTCGTCAGCTACAACAAGTCAACTCGAGCCAGCTCGCGAGCGAGCCACACATTCAACAAAAAAACAAAAACAAAAACAAAATATATATTAGTTTTGTAAGAGGAAGAAAAGGGAAAAAAAAAAAAAGGAACAACTACCCGCTCTTCTCCTTCCCCTTGTTGAGAAAGCAAACAGAAGCAGAAGCCGTACTCCACCGCTCTTCTCCCCAATCAGCCATGCTCGCCCACCGCCTCCTCCTCGTCGCCGTCGCCGCCGCGGCTGCTGTGAGCGGCACCGCGTTCGCTAAGCCGACGGCGTACGAAGCCCTCGCCGACTTCGACTTCCCGCCGGGAATCCTCCCCAAGGGCGTGGTCGCCTACACACTCGACAACTCCACGGGCGCCTTCACGGCCACGCTCGATGCCTCCGCGTCCGGCACCGGATCCTCCGTCTGCGAGTTCTCCATCCAGGGCTCCTACTCGCTGCGCTACCAGACCAAGATCACCGGCAAGATCGCCCCCGACCACCTCACCAACCTCCAGGGGGTCTCCGTCAAGGTCCTCTTCCTCTGGATCAACATCGTCGAGGTCACCCGCCGCGGCGACAACCTCGAGTTCTCCGTCGGCATCGCCTCCGCCGACTTCGGGATTGAGAACTTCCTCGAGTGCCCCACCTGCGGCTGCGGGTTCGACTGCAACGACCTGCTCATGCTCCAGAAGACGGGGCCGCCACCGCCAAACTGCGCCTGCGAGGGGCCTTCTAGAATTCCACTTCTGGATTCGGTGACTGCTGCTGTAAGCTGCCACTACTAATAGTGCTGTATGTCTTAGTAGATGCGGGTTAATAAAGGGGCCAAAGTTGAAAGATCCCAGCTTTTAGATGTGGGATGGGGTAGCAAGTTCAGGACCCGATTTCATGTTTCACCACTTGTCTCAGACAGTTTTAGGAACAGTCACAGTAGCAATTAAAGATCTTTCAAATATTTTAATTAATACTTCTCTATGGAATTATCTTATTTTCATTGAGATGTTTTCTCTCGTGTGAATTAGTTTCTGAAGTGGTGATAGTTGGATCCTGTTGTTATGGATGGTTGATTCATGTGCTTGATGTCTACGTTGGTTCCAGACTTCATTAGTTTTCTGTTTTGACAAGACAAAATATTTGCTCTCACACAGTTAGGAGAAAGCTTAAATCACTAATAGAGTAGCTTTTTACTTTGCAAAAGCAAAGCTATTGTTGCTACTGTGATTTCACTTCAGAAGCAATCAGATTTAAGAAAGGAGTTAACCTTTTTTCCTAATAAAAAGGAGGAGAATTGCAGCAATATTGAAAGTCATTCAAAGTCTTTTTGGGGGTTTCTAGTTGGAAAAAATGATAAGAAATAGAAAAGTATAATTTGCTAATTTGTTGTAGTTGAATTGGCAGTTATGTATTGTGTGCTTTAATTGACTGTTGTTGTAGTTGGTAAGGCTTCTTTAATTTGCCATTACGAGAAGAAATGAAGTTTTTCTTTTTTGGACTATAGTGTGTGTGTGTGTGCGTGTGTGTGGAGGTTGTTGCTACATTGATTTCAAAAGGAGCTAGATTTTTTCTAAGGACACTACAGTTTTCTTCCAAAAAGAGAGGGAATTGTTTAGTACAAAGCACTATGTAATGTACCTAGTACCTTTGACATGTCAGTATCTGCTAGCTAGTTTACTGCCATCTTCTCTTTCTTTTTTTTCGAACATGCAGAAGGGCTGCATATACATTAACAGAAGAAAAGAGTTACAACACACAGTCTTGCTAATCTATTATTATCATTTAGTTATGTTTATATTTCCCTTTTCTATACTTTTCACCATTAGTTAGATAGCAAGTTCAGAAAGAACTGGATGTTACGCTTCATGTACTATTTCTGACAGTTTAGAGACACCAGACAAGGAATTAAGATCCATCATCGGTTCTAATTTATGAGTCCCTCATGGAAATTGTGTTCTTTCCTTGTGATGCCTGCTGCATGTGAATGAATTTCTCAAGTGCTAAGTTCTTGAATCCAATGGTTATGGATGGTTTGCATTTTGATGGGAAATTGTTTCTTTCCATCCTAGTTGGAAAATAGCCATGGGAAAGGGAATAGAAATTTCTGTACATGTGTATGTGAACCTTATGTCCTGGTTGTTGAAACCCACGGCTGTGAAGCCTTGAAAGCTTCATTAGTTTGCCATTTCCAGTAAAAATGAACTGTTGCTTTCAGACTGTCGAGAGACATCTTAATTCAGTATGTCTGGTAGAAGAGATATTATTGTTGCTACATTGCTTTCAGAAGGAGCTAGAAGTTTCTTCCTTTGTAATTTTCTATGCTTAATATAAAACACTATTTACCTTTGACATGAAAATGTGTTATTCCTAGTATATACTGTTTTATACAGTTTACAGAGACCAGAGAGCAATTAAGATTTGTCATAGGTTCCAGTTTATGAAGCCCTTTTGGAAATCACGCTCTTTACCTTGTGATGTCTCCTTCGTATGGAGTAATTGTTTAATCCCATGGCTGTGGCCTGTGTTTTGTGCAGTTTGATTGTCTGTTCTGGTAGACTGGTAATTGTTTCATGGGTTCATGCTATTCCAAGTGGACATGAAGATGCTTCTGGACTGTTGAAAGAGGGCTTAGATTAGCAATCATTATTGTACTATAGGAGCACTGTCTTTTTTCAGAAGGAATTAAATGTTAAGAAATGGCTACAATATTTTCCCTAGAGAAGAGGGGATGTTGCTATGTAGTTTCTAAACTGCAAAGAATTGTGAAGAAAAAAAGAGGCATAATTGGCTTCAAACATTCCTGTAGATATGTCTTTTTTCCCTTCCTAAACAAGAAGAACTGTGCATCATTGCATTAACAAAAAGAGTTACTTCTAGTTTGTTAGATTGCATTAGCGCTGTTTACAAATTGGAACTCCAACATAGCATAGCTGTTTATTTTGTGTTGTGTAGATGTAATTTCAGCTGCTCTGGAGCTATTTCACAATTATTATTCGGTATTGTTTCTAGTTTCTTATTGTTCAGAGAATTGCAAGAATGTGTGATTTATATTAATAGAAGAAGACAGTTAAACACACAGGCAAGCTAGTTTATTATTATCATTTGGTTATGTTTATAGTTCCCTTTTCTATACTTCTGAGCTTTTAGTTTGATAGCAAGTTCAGAAAGGACTTGATGTCACACTTCATGTACTATTTGAGACTGTTTAGACAGACCCATGAAGGAACCAAGATCCATCATTGGTTCAAATTTGAGTCCCTTGTGGAAATTGTGTTCTTTCCCTTGTGATGTGTGCTGCATGGGAATGAATTTGTGAAGTTAGTTGAATCAAATGGTTATGGATTGTTTGCATTAGTTATCTGACATGGTTGTTGGCTGAAATCTTCACTAGTATGCATTTTTATGGGAAATGGTTTCTTTCCATCCTAGCTGGAAAATAACCATGAGAAAGGGAATAGAAGTTTCTGTGCATGTGTATGTGAACCTATATGCTGTTCTCAATCTCCTGTGGGTTTGCTTTAATTGCCCACTATTGTAGTTGGTTTGCTTTAATTGTCCGCTATTGTAGTTGGTGAAGCCTTGAAGGCTTCATTAGTTTGTCATTTCGGAAAAAAAGAATTATTGCTTTCAGACTGTCGAGCGATCTTAATTCAGTATGTGTGGCACAAGAGATGCTATCGTTGCTACATTGCTTTCAAAGTAGCAAGAATTTTCTTCCTTTGTAATTTTCTTTGCTAGTATAAAACACTAAGTACCTTTGACATGAAAATGTCTATTTTTGTCCAGTTATATTACTAGTATTATCACTTGGTAATGTTTGTGCTTCCTAATAACTCCCCTCTCTATACTTCTCAACTTTTTGAGTGCATGGCAAGTTCATGAAGAACTTGATGCCATGTTTCATGTACCATCTTATACAGTTTAGATAGACCAGACAAGCAATTAAGATTTGTCGTAGGTTCTAGTTTATGAATCCCTTTTGGAAATCACGCTCTTTACCTTGTGATGCTTGATTCATGTGGATAGCTGTAACAGTTTAATCCCATGGTTGTGGCCTATGGATTTTGTTTTGAGCATCTGTTCTCGTAGACTGGTTGTTTGATGGGTTCATTGCCATTTCTGAGTGGACATGAAGATGCTCCCAGACAGTTGAAAGAGGGCTTAGATGAGCAATCATTATTATTTTATTATAGGAGCATTATCTTTTTTGAGAAGGAATTAAATGTTAAGAAATGGCTACAATATTTTCCCTAGAGAAGAGGGGATATTGCTAGGTATTTCTAAAACTGCAAACAATTGTGAAGGAAAAAAAGGCATAATTGGCTTCAAACCTTCCTGTCGATGTCTTTTTTTTTCCCTTCACAAACAAGGAGAACTGTGTATGATTGATTGCATTAAGAAAAGAGTTACTTCTAGTTTGTTAGATTACATATGGACCCTTTAAAGAGTGAAACTACAACACAGCCTAGGCATCTATTTCTAGCTGTGTACATGTCTTCGAGATTGTAATTTCATCTGCTCTGGAGCTATTTCACCATTATTGCGTGGTATTGTTTCTAGTTCCTTATCAGTTCCTTCACAGAGATTGGAAGAATTTGTGATTTATATTAATTAATTCAATGCGGACTTTTAAGAGGTTTGTATGTAGCTTTGTATTTTGATATTCAGAATCAGCAGTGGATACGATCCTTGGGTTCATATCTGAATTAAGACTGCTACATTTTCCTTCCATGTGAGTTTTGGTTGGTTCCTTTATACATTCTTAAGGCCTTACCAGTTGAACTAAGCATAAGCATTGGTTGGCATGTACAGTTATTGCATAGGGAGAAAATGAACCTAACTGTATGTGAATGCAGGTGTTCTCCCCATTCAATAAAAAAAAATAGCATTAATCAAGAAGTTAGTCAGGTACTGAGCGAATTCTAGTGCACCCAAGACCGAATCTATTTGGCTAGCACACAAGGAAGTAAATTGAAGATTCCTAGGCATTGAAGAGTTACAAAATCGAGATTGTTCAGAAGAAAGAAGAAACTCTGATTAGATTGCAAGACATCTGATTGCTTTTTATTTTCAAGCTGGTCTCTTATTCCCTCAGTAGGAAACTTAGTTCAGAATAAGAATACCACTGTTTGAACATTACACATTACAAAATTAAATGGCTAACGTTTAAATTTTTACCACCCTCAGCTAGATTTCAATGTCGTCTGTTGCAACAGTTTTGAGTTGAGGAAAAAAAAGTAATATGAAGCACAAAGTGAAAATTCATGTGGTCCAACTAAAGCAACCTCTGTCAGCACAATTTAGGCAACGCCTATCAACTTTCACTTACCGAAAATTTTAGTCAAGCTGTGCTGTGTAATATCAATCAGCAAGCAGCATCGAGTCTGGCAACTCATACTACTAAACGGAATGGATTGAATTGTTTCTGTTACAGTTACACAGCGAAGAGTCTTTTTTTTTTCAAATGATATTAGCCTTACAGAAGTCAAGTTTACAGACTGCAAGGCAATCCTCACAGGGCATTGCTGAATGAGCAGGATTGGAGCAGACATGCGATAAACTAGAGCAGTCCAAGGTATTGGAAGCTTGGTTTGGCTAGGGAATCCGCAGTGGTGTTAAGGCTCCTGTTAATTTTGAAGATGTTGATTCGGCGCCGACCTGCATAATTTGCAAATAGCTGGGTGAAAAGTTTCATTTTCAAGTGCGGGGGATTAGCTTGACCTGTAGCTTTGAGGAACTACACTAGCTGCTGGCAATCTAACATATTGGTACGAGCTCTACTCCCTCCGTTCTAAATTATAAGTCTCTTTGACTCTTTTTTAGTTCATCTATTTAGTTATATATCTAGAAAAGCAACATAATTTGGAATGGAGGGAGTAGTTGAGAAGGTCACATATCATAGCTGCGAGAGCAACTGATGCAGCCTCTGACATGAGTACCGAATGGTTCCTGTCATGGGTGCTTTGATGAAAATGGTTTGGGCTCTAGTTGGTCCCCATGTATAGTCATTTGGAGAGCTTTCTTCCGTTTCCAATATGGCTGAGCTCTTCGTTCCCTGTTCTCCTGATTGACACTCTCCAACTCTAGTGATCCCCCCTCTCTCTTAGAGGCTGCCAAGTCTACCGACTCCTTGGTTCGTGAGGAAACATGTGTAACTAGTGCATATTCCATCACCGGTGAGAAGATAGTAGAGCAAGCCATTGCAGCGCCATTGGACGCCCCCACTGTAATGGTTGCGACGTTGCTAGATGTTGTCACCCCTGTTGAGGATTTTGTTCTAGTGGACGCATCCGATGATGAGGAAGTTATCTCAGAAGTGACGGGTGACCCAATATTGCTTATCACCATCGAAGACGCCCCCCATGCATTCTACGGTTGAGGTCAACGCAAGAGCCCCCCAGCTGATGGAGAATCCACCGATGAAGGGAACATCTTCTTTATGCGCCACAACTAGGATGGAGCGGGACATTGTAAGTCCTCCTTTTCACCATCTTCACCACCATCCCTGACAACAAGACGACGACGTAAGTCCTACAACAGGTCTTCGCTTTGCCGAAGTGTTCGTCTTGCATGACGCAATGTGTTAGACGATTTGGGCATTGTTGGGAAGGATGGAAAGCTTGATGACAACACAATGCAAGACGTTGTAGACTGTTTGAAGGAATTTCTGAGCTCCTCAAATCGTTGATGGGTTTAAAGGGTCTTGCCTTCTGGAAGCTTGAGGCAGAGGTCTCTTTGCCTCTTTGTAATGTGTTGTAGGGGTTTGTTGTTGTGGTGGTTGACTGTTTGTTCTCAATGTTATTAGCTTTGTTGGTAGTCATAGTGTCTTCGTTTGTGTCTTGTTGTCCTCTGTGGTTGTTGTTGTTGTTTGCCGTCGTCTGTTGTTTCGTTGTGCTCAGTCTAAGCTTATCTTCTTTTTAATATAACAGGCAACTCGCCTGCCTTGGTTTGTTTTTCTAAAAAGATAGTCTGGGCCGGCTGTACCTACGGATTAACAAAAAAATATTCTAAGTCCAGCCACTCTGGGCAAGGCAGGGTTGTCAGGAATGGTTTAAGCGTCGACGCAACACCTCACTCTGTATTATTAGCCTTGCTCTAACTTACTGCCGCTGCCTCCCCTTACTTCTGTTTTGTGTGATTGCGTCGCTTCTAGTTAATTCTCCGCGTCATCAAGGCTTCGAGTAAAGGCTAAATGCCATCCCGTCAGCCGGCGTGGCCTCACCGGTGTGAAACTGTCAAATTGGGCCAACTAGAGCAGCCGAGGATTAGGATTAGGAATTACCAGCGAGCGCGAGTTTGCAAATGCAACTGTCCAAGAGAGCCACACGCTACACGCATATGCTAACTTTTGTTCCCTCAATCACACAAAATGTTTTTTGTCTTTTGTATTAAGATGATAAATGTTGAAAGTTACAACGAGCAAGGTATGGTAATTCATATGTGCAGCTTTCTCTTGTTTGTATTCCTCAATGAAATACTTATATTATCTATATATGTTAATATGTTTAGGGCATTCACAATGCAGACTGTATCGTAGAGTCTAAGACCATTTATTACTTCGGGTATTGTGGACTTGGAGTCTAAACATTATGGCGTAGCTAGGAAGGAAAAAAACATTTGGGGCTTAACTTCTAATGACCGACTAAACCAAAATCAAGAACATTGCAATCTACATCGCATTAATGCATCCATACATTGTAATCACACAATTTTAATGCGAAGTTGAGATATTACCTCAAATTTGAAGAATAAATCGATAGTTGTTGCACCAATACATGGTAAAATGCAAAAATAAAAATAACAAAATAGATAAACCTGTAAGTTGGATAAAGACATCAATTAGCAAATAGCAAGTAATAATAAAAGGGTTGGATATGGTTAACATCATAAGAATCTACACAATTTGCTCAATTTGATGAACCATATTTCAGGCATTATCAATAAGGCATAGACACAAGCACACAAAAATTACCATTTTCTTTTTGTGTCTTCATGCTTCTGCCAATGGGGCCCTTGAGCACTGGCCTACCACTCCCTCCTCGCCCTCGTCCGACACCCACAGGAGTTGAAGCCGGAGCCGCTCCGATTCCACGGCCAACACCAGAGCCGTAGGAACGCGATAGTCCAGCGATGAGAAGACAGAACGCTCGTGCGTGTCAAAGTGCATCCCGTGCGATCATATCCCATGCAATCCCGTGCGTGCATCTCTTTGTCTTCCTTTTTTTTTGTTTATGGGCCATCGGGCCTTGGCGCTGGACATAGGGAGCTAATAATAACCCTGCGATGGACTTTTGGCTTTCTTTTTTTTTTTTTGTTGGCGATGGGAGTTTAGCCCCAATGTACATCCGCCAGGTGAGTCTAAATAAGGCTTGGAGTCTTGGTTTTTTTCCCATAAATACATCTGCCACATCGCGTACATCATCAAAAATGATAAATATAAATGTAATAAATAAAACTTAGGCTACATATCATAGAGCCGGCACCGTGAGAATGCACTTATATATACATTAAAATATAGTCATGGTACCCATATTTGTATGGCTAGCTAGTAGCCCCTTTGCTATTTTGCTGGTACCGCCACTGCTCGTTCCCTCGTGCCCCGCAGCATGTCCCGCCGACGACCCACTAACGGTCATCATTCTTCAGGCTACAGAAGACGGAGTTAATAGCCATCATTTCATCCATTCTTCTTAGTTTCACATTTGTTATTCCAGTTTACTTCAAATGGGTGGCCACCTCCTTTGTTGGTGGATATTGGAGAAGGGAGCTCGATGTTGCATCGTCGTTTCTCGAGGAGGCATCCAAAGTGGGCCTTAAGCTGGTCCATGCCACCGCTTGATTGGTGGTGGGCAAAACATCCCCACCCAGAGACGACAAGGGCAGAGGCGAAACAGGGGCCTGTGCCCCCCACCCCCAACGCTCCTATTTTTTTTATCCCCTTAGGGCGGTACATTTGGTGTGACAAGGGCAGAGGCTTAAAACAGGGCTGTGCCCCCCCCCTAAACGCTCCTATTTTTTTATCCTTTTTAGGGCAGGTACATTGGTGTTGTCTCATAACTCGTCTAACCGAAGTGACATGTAATTTAAGATTGATTTAATAAACTATACGCATTGGTTGTTTTTTAAATTATCTCATAGTAGCTTACAATTCCTTAATTTATGGGTAGATAAAAAAAATAGGATTGTGAGAGGTGCATGATAACAACAACTCATACAATGGTATATAAGTTATCTCATACTCCTAAATTTTAGCTCATGAGAGGCGGTTGTTTCAAGAAGCAACGACCTCATTCTTTTTTTCTCTCTCTTTCCTCCACATCACCAAAAATCCCACGTGATGTTGTATGAGACGAGGTATAAGATGTCTGACGTGTAGCAATGTACCTGCCCTTTAGGCAGGGGCCAACGATGGCAGCACTTACTAGTAGCCCGAGAAAAAAAATATGGATACACGTAGACAACATCAAATAGGGCAGCCATTGTTCACATCACATCGCGGTTGCTTCTTTGTTTGCTTTTGAGGACCACTGGCTCTCTCTCCCTCGTCATACGTGCATGCTTTTTGTCATTTTGTGTCCAACCCTCTTCGCCCCGTATTTACACCGGCGCCTCAACGATTTGCTTCCGCTTTTTGTCGGATGAAACCATTGTCTCCCACGCTGCTGCTCGTGACTCTGCGAGACCACTACTCTATATGATTCAAGCATGTTGTGTCGAGGTGGCGGCTAAGGCGACACGCCGCGTGGAGCGTTGGACAAGCCCTTAGCGGTCCAGGCAGGTAGGAAGCATGTGACACCCCGCCGTTCAAAGCCGCGTTTCTTTTTCCAATCTAATCGCAGCGCCGTCCTCGCGTAAGATCGCAGCGCCGGAGACCTAAGCCGCCGTCATTGGAGCTGCCCGAGCTTGAAATTCGCCGCTGTTGTCATCTCCTTTTCGCTGTAAGTTGGAGGTATAGGCTCTCCTTGAGATCGCAAACTCGACCATGCCTTTGACTTGATTCAATTTCGCTCAACTCGTGTTGTCGCTGTACACAGCTCGCTGCCGTCCGCCTCTCTGCGACGTCCGTCGTCCTTGAGCCGTCTCGGAGTTTCTCTCTGCCCTTGGTGAGTTCGCATCGTCTTTCTCTTTCGTTTGGGACCGGTTTCGTCGAAAACTGTGGTCTATAGAGCCATATTCATGTGCGCCGGCGAGCTCAGCTCGTTTCTGGCCATGGCACCGCCGCGTTGGGGCATCTCCGGCGACAGCGCCGCCCCTTGAGTCGCCCTGCTAATCTGGACCCTCGAATCGAGATCCAACGGTCCACATTTCTTGATACCCCTTCGGGTGTCGAGTTTGCAGAAAAACCCTCACCACTTTTTAAGTGATTCAGGCGCAGCCTTCGCGTATTCCAACTCTACGTTTTCTTTTCTGGAAAGCGTAGTTATTCTTTAGTTATCCAAATTGCGCATTCATTATTTACAGTTTTGTCACTGATTTTCAAATGCTCATAACTTCCACGTTTTAAGTCCGTTTTCGATGATCTATATATCGATGTGATCGTAGAGACGTGTAGAATAGTTTTATAAACTTTTTAAACTGTTTTCTTACTATTGGTGTACTGTTATCTTATAAGTTCTATGTTTGCTTTGTGTTTGACTGCATGTTCGATTGCGTGGTGTTGCTTGGTGATCGAGTATAGTCGGTGAGCAGTTTGGGAGTGGACAAGAGTACTTCTACGAGCAAGACCAGCAGGACCAACAGGACTTTGAGAATCAAGGCAAGTTTAGTTTTGGAATATGCTAGCTTTAAATCATGATCTTATAGCTTACTTAATGTTTATACAATGAACGTTAAAAATGAATTGTTCAACAACATTAGGATTTGTGCGTGATAGAGATCCGGGTATTACAGTACAGCTATGGGGGTTATATGGCTCTGACATTAGGTCCCTAGAGATCATTTTTCTAGCAACTTGGAGGAATTGCCGAATTGGATGTAGTATGCCCCATATCCCGTTAATATGTGAGTATAGGCTGAGAGTTATGTGCCACATAGGAAGGGTGGGTTCTATGTCCAACGACTTAGCTGCCCCAACTTGTTAGACGAACCTTTGGGGAGCTTCTTAGTGGTTGCTGGTGCGTGGACCTTATAAACCCATGCATTCGGTAGTGAAAGTGTACACCTCTCTTGAGAGTTTGAAAAAACTGGTATACTAACCTTGCCCAAGGTCGGGGAGGCCCGGAACCTTTACATTAAAGATGATGACTTTTGTTGCTAAATTGTTCATGGTTTATCGTTACATGTTTTACATTATTTATGCTATAATGATCATGAAGTTTGGGTAGATATTGCCTTGCTATTCTTGCTAAAAACGTTTGTACTTACCCTTGCTAAATTACCATCAATAGATCAAGGCTGGAATGAGGACTACAGTGATGACTACCGTGATGAGTACTAGGCTTGGTGTCAACCAGATCAACCTGTCCCTGTGTTGGAGTTGCTGCGCGTGTGTCTTCATAGCTATTATTACTATTTGTTTAAGACTTGTAATGAATATTATTCGCTCTGTAATAGCACTGAGATGATACTTTATCGATTTGTCGGCTTATGTGTGTGACATTCAGAGCGCATTATAAGATTTTTATACATCCATATTTGTTCTTAAATTTTGGGCGTGACAAAGCATAAACGTCGCATAGATCATCGTAGACTCACCACCCATCGCTTCCCGTGACTTCTGTTTTGTGTGGTTGCGTGTTGCGTCCCTTTCACTTTCAGTTAATTTCCGTGCGGTTAGTAGACTGTGACAGATAGCGGAGTCATCTAGGCTTCGTGTAAAGGCCAAACCATCCTGTCAGTCGGCACGGCCTCTTGCTCGCGGCCATGCCATGCGCCCTCGCCGGTGTGAAACCGCCAAACCAAATGGAGCAGGCTGAGCAGCCGAGGATTAGCATATGTCATCCAGGCAGCTTTTTACTTGTTCAGTTGTTTGTATTCCAAAATGAAATACTTATATTATGTGTATATATATGTTAATATGTATATATACATACAAATATGGTCATGGTACCCATATTTGTATGGCCGGCTGGCCCCCTTTTGCCATTTTGCTGGTTCCGCCACTGCAATGGACCAACAAAAATTCCCAATGAAACCAGATCAGTTGGCAAAGAACTTACACGAAACTCCTCTCACATTTGCCCAGAATTAAGACAGCCAATAATAATCGCTTGCCATCTTCAGATGTACATGTACTACTAGGTACAGTAGCTTGGTCGTGTGATCTTGACGGACAGGGACAGTGTATGGTGCACGCGTTTCAATTAATCCTGCAGCATCCTCTGCTTGAGCATCTCGGCGCGCAGGTCGGCGGCGTCCACCTCCTTGGTGCCGGTCACCGGGCGGTAGTAACCGGTCTCGGGGTCCGGCCCCAGAACGCCGTCTTCTCCTCCGTCGTGGTCGCCATGGCGCTGGCGATGTCCTTGGCCACCGTGCCCAGCTTCACGGCCTTCTCCTCCACCTTCTTCACCGACTCCTCCGCCACCGTTATCGCTGCCGAGACTCCCCTCCTGGATACATAGCTGGACACAACACGTGCCATCCGATCGCGATCCGACGACGTTAGCTAGGTTCAGCTCGATCTAGCCTTCTCTCTCGATCTTCAGGGGAGGAATGAAGCCTACGACGACCAAGCACACTAATACGCTTTTACTCCTATTATTACATAGACGAAAAAAAAAAAAAATATGGTAAAACCTAATAATGAGCAATGGCAACGAGAGGTTGTTAGAACTTGCCGGAAGGCACGTTTTCTCACATGCATTAGCGGGATTCTATGTGTAGACACACCGATATGGTTTCTGTTTTTAGTTTTTTTAGGTTTTTTTAGGAAATTCTGTTTTTTTTTTTTTTTTTTTGGTAGGAAGACAATGATGATGACATTTAGCCGCATTTATTTTGTGGGAACGGGCCTTCAACTTAGATGGGCTTTTCCAAATATAAAAGGCGAGGTGCTTTGCATTTCATTTCGTGAAAACTGAATTTTAACTCCAGAAATTGAGACCGCTTCCAAGCTGTACCGCCACATCGCCCCGAGAGTTCTTTGCCGTCTGGATCTTCGAACGTGTGGCCACTATGGTTCAGAACAAATTCAAGTAGAAGTGGCTTCTCTTGCTTCCATTTGCCTTCTCCAGCCTTTCCTTAGCTTCGCAACGACTTCTCCAACTTCTCGTTTGAATCCAGGTAAACAAATATAAACTCTGGCTTCTATTCATATTCCAGATTCTTCTCTTCCTCTCCTCTTTCTCAATGTCGCTCTCTCCCCGTCTCTCTCGACGCAGACGCGGCGATGACGGCCGGGCGCCAACAGCTTCAGCGCCCGGTGGCGCTTCGCCCTCGCCCTCCTCCCCCCCCCCTTGTGCCATGACAGCGTTGTCGGCTCTTCGCGAGGTGCCTACGAGGCAATATTATTATCCTATTACTGAACATCAACATTGTATCGTCTCAAACCAAATTCTTTTATTTTGATAGAAATAAACAATGTCATATTTGTCTAGAAGATGGTGTCGTTTCAAAATAACAGTCCATCAAATGTTCCATGCAAATTCAGAAAAGATTAAGAATTTTGTTGACACCGAAATTATTCGGAGAACATAATGGACACATCATCATGTTTTCAATTATCGAGACGGAAAGAGAGCATACTAAGATCATCAAATTTGGCGCTTGTGCAAGGAAAACCACCTTTTGGGTGTTGGACCAACTAGGGTCGTCTTAGCCGACTTGACCAACTTCCTCAAATGTAACCATTGCATTCCACACTCGTTGAGTTGATCGAAAAACATTTAAGGTTTGCCCCTTCTAGAGTCCAGATGGATTACTTATGATTTTCGAAAAGATTTTCATTTGGAATTTCTTACGCCCCCTCGCTGTTTCCAACCCACAAACATCGTGAACCAGCCTAATGAAGTTGATTAAGCTGACTTGGGTATCGGATAAGCCGACTTGTGCCTGTTTTTTTCGAACCGGATTGGCTTCTAAGATAGTAGTTTTGAACCAATTTAGACATGAGAAATTTGGAGTTAGCAAGTTGGTGATGTTTCTTATTGGGATAGACCACCCCCTCTATAAATTACAAGAGGATCATGGCCAATTGAGGACCTAACATCCAATCATCAAACAAACCAATCTACTACTTCCTCCATTCCAAATTATAAGTCATTTTGATTTTTATTTTATCAAAAAAAGTCAAAGCGACTTATAATTTGGAACGGAGGAAGTACCTCTCATTTACCCTCTTTTCCATGTTGTTCATTCCTTATCCGACTACCCAACATTGCGCCCTAAGCTTGTCGGCTGATCTAGGACAACCCGACGACATCGTTGTTTACGACGGGTCCTCCCGGTGAGGGCTTCGTGTTTTTATTATTATTTTTTGCTAGTTTGCCTAGCTAAAAACTAGCCGCTTTGTTATGCAAGCACGTTGGTTATCCTTCTATGGTTTGCTTATAGACCTTTTCGTACTTCTTCATGAAAGAGTGATCCTCGCTGCATACGTTATTTGGTCCGTGGCGGCCCAGGCGTCAATAACCTTTGCCGGTAAGTGATTCGACATCAACAAGTTTATTTCTCAAAAATATTATGTTGCTACAAATGAATTTACTATAAAGGAAATTTCTTTTTGATGAGAACACGCGTGCTTTACGTACATGTCGTCTCGATCTCTAGCTAGTCTCTAGTAGGGTACAATCTTCTTGTTAGTACGTGTATGTCACTATAGTCAAAAGCAAAAAGGTAAATGGAATCACCGTACTCCCTTCGTCCCAAAAAAGTGTGCCGTTTTAGGCTTTTCAAACATCTCGTTTGACCATTCGTCTTATTAAATTTTTTTGTAGAAATATTATTTATTTCGGTATGACTTATTCTATCACTAGAGATACTTTAACAATAATTTATTTATTTTCTAATTTGCATAAATTTTTTGAATAAGATGAATAGTTAAACACGAAGTTTGAAAAATCTAAAACGACACTCTTTTTTTGGACGGAGAGAGTAGGTGCTAACTGCTAGATAACAAAAAACACTCATATCGTTTACTCTTTGACTTGACTAAGAGTGCTAGCTAGCTCTAGCTACAGTAGAGTAACAGCTGTCCACTGCTCTCTTAGACTATTCGACGCGCACACTGAATACACATGATCTTCAGTCCATCAAAAGCAGCCGATTACACTATTCAACGCGCACATTGAATACACATGCTCGCTTGCTTAATAAAGCAGTAGAGGGATCACCTCCTCCCTTATTTCTCCAAAAAAATTCAAGAACTGATGAAATGCATTATAGAACTACGTGTTGTAAATGAGGAGTTTGCAAAATAAATTAATAGACCTGTGTCCCAGCATTATTATTATTTTTTTTTTTTGAGAAAACAGCATTGTTTCGTCTCTTACTCTCATCATATTTCTTTCCCAAAAAAAACAAAATATGACATGCAGCAATAGTGTAAGCATTTATTTAATTGACAACGAAATGTTTTCAATGTAAAGTAAAGTTTTTCAAACATATCTTGTGTGTAGAACCACTACTAGAAACGACATCGTTGCCTAGTGCCTGCGACACTAGGTAAGGCCCCGATTACACTAGGCAAACAATTCGCCTAGTGCTACATTAGGCAAGGCAAACAGCGCTAGGCAAAAAAAAAAATGAGTGCCTAGTGTCGCTTATCAGGCTCTAGGCAAAGCATTTGCCTAGTGTAATTTTGATACTAGGCACAAAAAAAATGACCATGACGGTGTTGGCGCGCGGTTGTAACCGTAGGATTTGCCTAGTTCCATAGGCTCGGCACTAGGTAAACCCATTTACTTTGCCTAGTGCCCCTGCGAGCGGCACTAGGCAGCGATTCCATCTCCGGTAGTGAACCCTTCTTCGACTTGTTTCTTTGCATCTAACTTGGTTCAATCTTGTGTCTTGAACTTTTTGCATGTCTTGGAGGTCTTCTTTATTGTTTTTAATGTCTTGCTTGAGAGTTGATCACCCGGATCATACCGTTGCATCCTTTGAACTATATCAAAAAACAATAGCAAATAATCTTTATGTTGTTCATCAAACATAAAAATCCAAACTAAATGGTCGCCCATAGGTTTGCATAATGAATGTACGTAAGATAGGCCACCGCGACTTGAGTGTTGCAGCCTCTCAACTCAAGTTGCCTATGCCTTAGGCTCTGCAAGCTGTACTTGGAGGTTCTTGATAAGCTGCCTCCTCTCTGCCCAATGAATGCACTTACTAATCGTTGTGTGATGCATGTATCGTATCGATCCGATCCGTTTGAAATCATATCCAGACAACTAGTGATGAGTGCACATGTGTGGTTTGTCAGTGCGTGATGTAGGCTGTAGCTAGACTAGATGCATGCACGCTCGCTCGTTGTGACGGCCTAGTGCATCTATCATAAATAATCTGCTTCGAATCCGTGTTGAATAAATCCAGCCATCAAGCTTGATGTTTACTTTCAAAGTCTTGCAAGTAAAAATTCTCTTAAGTGCGTGTATGACGCGTCGAGAGAGGAAGCTAATTTCTTGCGACACAAGGTTAGGAAAAGTGCATAAATAAATGCATCTCTTTACAAAATGTCTCAAAGTAGGATAGGAGGTGCATGATGATACATGCAATGTATATAGCACTCATAATAAAATACAAACCTAAACTAAGGCAGTAGGATAGAACAGAGATAGCAACACCTTTGACTCCAGATAACAGTTAACGTTGAAGAGCAATCATGGAGCCCCAACGGCGAAGTGGCCCTTGAGGAACTTCATGCACACCTCCTTGAGCCTGCTGCAGCCATGCTTGTCTGCCAGTTCCAGCGTAGCGATGGCCGTACGTGCATCATTCACGTAGGTACCCATGATGTCGCCGCAGATCAACTTGAGCCTCTCCATGGCATACCGATCTGCTGCGACAAGCAAACCCTGGGCCATCACGAACATGTCCTCGTCACGTACCTCAGGTAGAGCATCAGTGTAGATGAAGTGGAGAAAAGCCTCAAACACCCTCGGTTCCATGTCATTGACACGCACACGGCGATCAGTGGCACCCGCATTCCCCTTCCCAGCAGGGGCAAAGAACTCGGCCATGAAGGCCGTGCACCGAGTGGCCAGCACACACTTGTGTGCTTCAAACAGATCGCCGCTGACCTCAAAGGTCACGTCACCACTGACTCTGATTTGCTGGCGGCTTCCTTGAAGATTGCCGCCGATGCGGCGCAGGTTTGGCATCATCGTGATCCTCTTCTTTACAACTGCAATATCACACCTGATCTGGATGCCGTCCTGGAGAAGAGGCCAGGTCTCATGCTCCATCATAGCAAGGAAACCACAGACATATACTTTGCTACTTTTTGAGAAGTTACTGAAATCTTGGGTCGACGAAATTATCTGCCCACCACCGGTGAGCAGGGCTATCTCGAATACAACCTTCACAGCTTCATCGTCACTGCCAGGGTTATCGAGGAATAGCTTGACACTAACACTATCGTCTTTGTAATAATAGTCTTCTCCGCACGGGTGGAAAACGAAGTACCATCTGTGCCCTCCGACACGGAACATGCTCGACTCGATGGACTCTCCGATGACAAGTCCTCTCCGTGTTTTGGAGTATTCGTCGATCGTCAGCACGTGCGATCCAGCCATGGTTTCGGTGCCCAGATCCATCTTTGTTGGAAATCACTCACTAATTATGGGAATCGCTCCCTCACTCCGTGTTTATCACAAACACTCACAAACTCTCATGGATGAACACATAGGAACCATAAAAAATAGAGACACATTTGTTGATGCAAGCCACACCACTCCGTCATTTTTCCATTCATTTATAGATTTACAATTACATACATGCAAAAAATAACAAATGACTAATTTCACATAGCCGTGAATGCTTCATGCAAGACTTGCCTCTTCTCACAAGCCAATAATAGCCTAGCATCACATCTCGTGACTCCTCCATGCATCACGCATTTAACGTTGATCAATTCTCTTGGCTTTGTTGAGCTTTCCTCACCTACAATTATGCTCCTTCTCGTAGCAACACATGCAGGACCGTTTCACACGGCTACACCCGCATCACACGGCACATCAACATCTTAGCCATGAACGACCAACACTTATTTTCTAAATGCAAATACTAATGTAAACGTGCAATTATAAAATGACAAGATTAAACACTAACAATCTTCTCTATGCCAAATCACATCTGACATGGAAAGAGTCATCATTCAGGAGTGATACCAACTCCTTTGTTTTGATGAGTTCAGTGCCCGGTACCAAAACCCCTGTCTGCCGTTTGCCAAGGTGATCCATTTGGTTCCATGTCCAATTAGTCTCTGGAAACAACCGTCCCTGGACGCCTTCATCAGGGGTGAAGCCGCATTTTGCCCCGACTATGTCTAGAGGGTGATCGTCCCTCCTTCTATCTACGCAGGTAGAGGGTTACCCAACCAGCGCTTCGCCTCATCGTCACCACAAGCAGTGTGTGAAGCCTGAAAAAATTTTAGGTGGGGCTGAAACAAAGGAGATGTTAATTTGCATGAAGATTTAATGGTGATTTTTGTTTTTGCTACAATAATTAACCTTGATTATCGGATTTTAGGAGGGGCTAGAGCCCCACCAGCCCTAGTGTCGGCTCCGTCCATGACCACAAGGGTAGCACTCGATGTACCAGTATTTGTGCCCTCCAACCCGGAATATCTTTGGATTTGATGCCGAGATCCTTGGTTGCCAAGAAGCCCTCGATTGTGAAGATGTGCGACCCAAAGATCGTCTGGTGGTGGTGCTTTCGCCGTGCCGCCGCCGACACGACGACGACCGCGGTGGTGCCAGGCGCAGCTTGGGAGGTGGCCATAGGTTGCAAATAGGGCTTGTGCTCTAGCAATGGCGGCGAGGTGATGCGATGTGGAGACGACGAGGAAAAAAGGCCGGGTTTTATGGATCTTGATTGATTTATCATATCGCTGACTCCGATAATCCGATTTAGTGGTGGGGTTGTTGGGAAGAAGAGACGACGCTTGTTACGGTAGGCTGAGACATTACGCCAATTAAAGTTTCATTCTGTGAAAAAGATCGGTCTAAAAGATAGATTTCCTTCTCTGAAAAAAAGGTACTCACGCATCACGGGGGTCCAAAAAAAATTTCCTTCTCTGAAAAAATATATGGCAACGGGCGGCGGCGGCGCGGCAGCAGCAAAGAAGACGACGCCCCATGACGGCCATGGTGAAGAAGGTCATCCCGGCCGGGTAGACCTCAGAACGGCGGGCGGTACGCTGGCGTCCTGTGTACTGCGCCGCCGCCGCCATGTCTTTCAGGGTCCATCGATCGTGAGCGCCGTCGACTTCCTCACCAAGGTCAGCCGAGTCGTGTACTCGTTTCGTCATTCATGGTTTCTTGTAGAATGGACTGACGATATATTAATGTGTGTCGTCGTTCATGGTTTTTCAGCGAGAGGAAGCAGTGAACCCAGATCAACCGTTGGGTCGCGGAGTCGACTTGTGTGTAGAACCCTTCTTCGACTTGTTTCTTTGCATCTAACTTGATTCAATCTTGTGTGATGAACTTTTGCATGTCTTGGTGGTCTTCTTTAAAGTTTTAGATGTCAGGTGTTCATCATAAACCGTTGCCTAAGTCTAAGTCCAAGTCCACTTTTGCATCCTTTGAACTATATCCAAAAACACTAGCAAACAATCTTTATGTCGTTCAACAAACACAAAAATCCAAACTAAATGGTCGTCCATAGGTTTGCATAATGAGTGTAGGACAGACAGGCCACCGTGATTCGAGTAATTGTTGCAGCCTCTCAACTCAAGTTGCCTATGCCGGCTCTGCAAGCTTTACTTGGAGGTTCTTTTTGACGCAAAGGACTGTGGGGGAGATCCCTACAGTAGGAAATTAAATTAAACAAAGAGTACTTGAGGTTCTTGATCAGCTTCTCTGCCTCCTCATCTGCCCAATCAATGCACTTACTCTAATCGTTGTGATGCATGTATCCATCCGATCCGTTTGAAATCAAATCCATACAACTAGTGATGAGTGCACTACTGATGGAATAGAATGGAAATGGGGTTTTTCCCGAGTGGAAAAAAATACAACTAGTGATGAGTGCACGTCTGTGTTTGTGTAAGTGCGTGATGTAGGCGCTGTAGGTTGCGCCCAAAGCTTGTCGGCTGACCTAGGACAATCCGGTGATATCATTGCCCTGACGGGGTCCCTCCCGGGTGAGAGCTTCGGGCTTTTTTCTTTTTGCTAGTTTGCCTAAAAACTAGCCGCTTAGTTATGCAAGCACGGCTTATAAACCTTTTCGTCCTTCACTATAAAAGAGTGATATCCTCTCGGTTGCCTAGTATGTGATTTGACATCAACAAGTTTACTTCTCGAAAATATTATGTTGTTATAAATGAATTTATTATAAAGGAAATTCCTTTTGATGAGAACACGCGTGCTTTACGTACATGTCGTCTCCATCTCTAGCTAGTCACTATTAGGGTACTATCTTCTTGTTAGTACGTGTACTCCTTCCGTCTCAAAAATAACTCATCATGTTGACTTTAAGATATCATGTTTGACGCTTCGTCTTATTCAAATTTTTATATAAACATCTTCCATTTTGATGTGACTTAAGAAGACGTTTAGGACAGCGACACGGTCTCCAAAGTGCAACTTTGACTTCTCTTTTCTATAAAAATATTTATTAAAAATTATATATGTATACTTTTATGAAAATATTTTTCAAGACAAATCTATTGATATGATTTTCACATTTCTAAACTCAACGATTTAAAAGTTATTAATGATTTATGTTCCCAATGTTTGACCCAACCCTTTTCCAAAACGTCTTCCTTTTCAACCATGGAATAGTACAAAATTTGAATAAGGCGACCGGTCAAACATGATGTCTTAAAGTTGATGAATTATTTTGAGACGGAGGGTATATGTCAGTATGGTCAAAGGCAAAGAAGGCAAATGGAATCACCGTAGGTGCTAACAGCTAGATAACAAAAACACTCATATCGTTTACTCTTTGACTGGACTAAGACTGCTAGCTAGCTCTAGCTACAGTAACAGCTGCATGCCAGCAGGCCTCTGCTCTCTTGGACTATTCAACGCGCAAACTGAATACACATGATCTTCAGTCCATGAAAAGCAGCCGAGGACCACCCGGTTGCTCTTACCAAAAAGAGAGCTGGCAGCTCCGAGTTTCTGCTTCTGCATCGAATACACATCTTCTTGTTTTTCTTGTTTTTCTTTGTTGTTTTTCTATTTTATCTTTCTTTTGTAAAACTCTATTTGTCTTAATAAAGCAGTATTGGGGATCACCTCCTCCCTTATTCCCCAAAAAATTCAAGAACTGATGAAATGCATTATAGAACTACGTGTTGTAAATGAGGTGTTTGCAAAATAAATTAATAGACCTGTGTCCCAGCATTATTTTGTCTCTTGCTCTCATCATATTTCTTTCGTAAAAACAAAATATGACATGCAGCAATAGTGTAAGCATTTGTTGTAATTGACAACAACGAAATGTTTTGAATGTAAAGTAGAGTTTTTCAAACATATTTTGTGTGTAGAACCCTTCTTCCACTTGTTTCTTTGCATCTAACATGGTTCAATCTTGTGTCTTGAACTTTTGCATGTCTTGAAGGTCTTCTTTATTGTTTTTAATGTCTTGGTTGAGATGTTGATCATCCGGATCATACCGTTGCTAAGACTAAGTCCAAGTCCACTTTTACATTCTTTGAACTATATCCAAAAACACTAGCAAATAATCTTATGACGTTCATCAAACACAAAAATCCAAACTAAATGGTCGTCCATAGGTTTGCATAATGAGTGTACGACAGACAGGCCACCGTGATTCGAGTAGTTCACTAGTAAGCGAAATGATTTTGCGAAAGCGGCACAATCTTTTTCCGTGGCGGACACTTTTTTGCCCGTCACGGAAAATGCGCCACGCCCCGTTTTCTTTTGCGTGGCGGGCGTGTTTTTACCCGCCACGGAAAATTGATTTTTGCGTGGCGGGCACCTTAACGCCGTCCGCCACGCAAAATCAACTATTTTACGCGTGGCGGGCGCGTTAAGGTGTCCGCCACGCAAAATCAATTTTACGTGGCGGGCATCCTAAAAGGCCCGTCACGCCAAGATCCAGGCCCATCTGGCCCAAAGCAAGGCCCGGTCGACATAAGATGTATAAATAGCCAGAGTTAGGGTTTGGGAACAAGCCGGCCACTCTCTCCCTCCCGAGTCTCCCTCCCCTTCTCACCAAACCCTAAAGTCCCGAGTCTCCCTCCCCTTCTCAAAAAAAAAAAAAAAAAGCCTCGTCTACTCCCACCAGCCGGCTCCTCCCCACTCTCTCCCGACCTCTTCTCCCTCCCATCCGACGATGTGGCGAGCCAAGCGCGAGGCAGCGCCCTGCAGTGGCGATGTGGTGAGCCCCCTCCTCCGCCGCACCCCTCATCCTACTCCGGCGGCCAAGCACGAGGCGGTGGCTGCGGTGGCGAGCCCCCCTCCTCCGGCGGCCATGGGCGGCTGGATCTGGCGGCGCCCCTCCCATCCGGCGGACAAGTGCGAAGGGCGCTGGATCTGCGGCGGCGCCCCTCCCACTCGGGCGAACAAGCGTGTGGGGGCGCCGGATCGCGGCGGCGCGCCCCTCCACTCCGGCGGCCATATGCGGGTGCGCGGCGGAGGCGGGCCCCGGGCGGATCCCGGGATCCAGGCCACGCTCGACGCTGGGCTGCTCCTCCGCTCCTCGTGTCGCCGGTCGCCCGGTGCTGGGCGGCGGCGGCGACGGATCGGCCGGGCGCGGGCGGTGGATCCGGCGGCAAGCAAGCGGCGCGGCTGGGCGGCGCAGATCTCGGCGATGGGCTCGGCCGGGGCGGCTGGATGGGCTCGGCGGGCTCGACGATGGGCTCAGTAGGGCCTGTTCAGGTTTTTATTTTTATTTTTAACCGCGGACGGGCAAATGTAATCGCCCGCCCACGGAAAACCAACTATTTACCGTGACCTTTCATTGGAGACGGGCCCTTATGCCCGCCACGCAAAACAAAAATCGACCGCCACGCAAAAAGCATTTATGTACCAGTGGTTGTTACAGCCTCTCAACTCAAGTTGCCTATGCCTTAGGCTCTGCAAGCTGTACTTGGAGGTTCTTGCTAAGCTTCTCTGCCTCCTCTCTGCCCAATGAATGCACTTACTAATCGTTGTGTGATGCATGTATCGATCCGATCCGGTTGAAATCAAATCCAGACAACTAGTGATGAGTGCACGTGTGTGGTTTTGTCAGTGCGTGATGTAGGCTGTAGCTAGACTAGATGCATGCCTCTCGTTGTGACGGCCTAGTGCATCGTATCATAATCTGCTTCCAATCCGTGTTGAATAAATCCAGCTAGCCATCAAGCTTGATGTTTACTTTCAAAGTCTTGCAAGTAAAAATTCTCTTAATTGCGTGTATGACGCGTCGAGCACTGCAGATCCAACAAAAAGACAATAAACGAATCGCTATAGTTGATCGCTGACTGTCAAAAATTGAATGGACTACCAGACCCTGACTTGGACCAAAGAAAGCCGCCACAGAGCCCCTTCTCACGTGTCCAGTCAGTCCACTCCATAAAACGCACTGCACTACTGGAGTCTGGACGACGCGGCTTCGTCTATCTCTAGCCTTCCTCCGCCCACCCGACGTGCGACGGCACCCAGCCCACTGGCCACTGGCCACCGCCCATCGATGAGGGTTTCCTCGCTCGGAGGCTCCGATCCTCAGCGTTTCTCTTCGGATCCCACACGAGAGATCGTCGTCGTCGTCGTCAGAACCATGCTACTCAAGTTCCGGGATCTTGCAAGGTATGTACTCCATTCTGACAACATGACGTACGTAGTTATAGCCCGAAATCCTGACAACAATCGTGTCCATGGCGCCATGCCTGCCAGGTGTTGTTTCATCGGATCGAAACGTGCACCGGCATCAGCCGCCCGGATAAGCGCGGCTCCCACCTCGCCATCAGCGCCATCAGCGCCGCTTCCGTCAGTGTCCATGTCCCTGCCGGACAACGACGATCTCCTCCGCGAGATCCTGCTGCGCCTGCCGCCGCTCCCGTCATCTCTCCCGCGCGCGTCGCTCGTGTGCAGACGCTGGCGACGCCTCGTCGCGGACCCTTACTTCCTCCGCCGCTTTCGCCAGCACCACCGGTCGCCGCCTCCGCTGCTCGGCTACTTCTTCTGCGACCCAAACGGGCCCGTCTTCGCCCCGATGCTGGCGCCGCCTGACTGCATCCCACCAGAGCGCTTCTCCCTGCCGCGGCAGCAGCCAGATGGCGACCGGCTCTTCTTCCTCGGCTGCCGCCACGGCCTCGCCCTCCTCATCAACCGGCGACGCCTCGAGGCCGTCGTGTGGGATCCCGTCACCGGCTGCCGGGCTACCGTGGCCTATCCACCGGAGTTCACCACGGACAACGGGGCGCACTGCTGCCGTGGCACGGTGCTCGCCACTGCCGATGATGGCGCCGTTGGCGATGGGCACCTGGTGAGGCCATTCAAGGTCATCTTGATACGCACAGACGTAAACCATGGCCAAATGCGTGTGATCATGTGTGTCTACGTCTCCGAGACCGGAAAATGGGGACACACCATCTCCACCATGATTCCATCCATGTTTGTGTGGAACCTGCCCAATGTCTTGGTTGGCACCGCGCTCTGCGGGTTTCTCCAGTTGCCAAACGGCATCCTTGAATACGATCTGGAGGCACAGTCTGGGCGTAATCCAGACGCCAAAGACCCTCGATTCCATCGACACATCGCAGTTCAGGTTGTGAGGACACAGGATGGGGAGCTGGGACTTGCGATTTTGTCCGAGCTGAGCTTGGAGTTGTGGGGGAGGAGGAAGGCCTGCAGCTCGTCGGATCGTGTTGTCGGATGGGTTCTTCAGAAAACTGTTCAGCTGGACAAACTCCTTTCGCTACCACGTATGAATAAGAATATGATGGAGAGCAATCTGTCAGCAGGGATACTGGCGTTCGATGAGGACAACAATGCAATTCATGTATCCACATCTACGGGCGCCTTCGCGATCCGGCTTGACTCCATGCAGTTCACGGAGCTTGGCAACGTCAAACGGACTGGTTCCTACCATTTCTGTCATCCCTACGCAGGTTTCTATACTGCAGGTGTTCCTCGTCTTTCAACTGCATAAGTAACAAATCCCAACTACTTTTGGTATAGTCTTTATTGTTCATATGGAGAGCATGCTCTACCCCTGCTGAACTGACTTCATTATTATGTTTTGGTGTTGTGTGAACTTCTTATGTTTCAATGTGTCTATGTCGAAGTAGTGCAAATTAGTGGCCCCCTATGCTGCACCCCTTCTATAATTTAAAGAACTGTAACTAGTTTTCCAAAATAGCTAAGTTGTTTGGGGAACATGTGCAATTTGTAAATCTAGAGTAGGGTTGCTGGACCCATACGGATCGAAAGGCAATGCCAAACATTTGTAAAGGTCATATATTTCAGAGCCGGTTCATATCAAGAATCAAGAGTAATAAGCATTTTCACGCACACTGGGTAGTGGGTTTGGGTGTCATAACTCTATTTGGCTGTCAGGTCAGCACATAAATTCATTCTGAAGGGAGGTTCACCGGTTGTGATGGTCCTTTTTTAGCACTGGCATAGATCAGTGCCAGTGTCCAATGTTTTTGGAGACGAAACTACAGTTGTGTCCTCATTATCACTCATATGTAAATTGTGGATGATGCTTGGTGCAAGGAGCAAATTCTGTTGCAAATGTGAAGTAGATTTAATTCGTTATTCAGAATTTGGTCTGTCAGACAACGTGAAGACTGAACACTGAATGACCGATGTACTCAGGTACTGTGTTTCTCCTTAGCTCCCTGACATCATGCATATGTTCTTTCATTCTTTCTGCTGCTTGAGCTGAAACTATATCGGAGCTCCTTGTTAAGTTGTTATTCGATACATTTGTATGGGAGCACCCGGATCACACCTAAGATTATTATAATGTTATTATGACCTCTTGACTTATGAATGTGAAACTGCCTACAAAAGGCGCTGGATTGCAGACTGTTTGTATGAAATGCCTAATAGTTGAACTCTTTGATTGTGATACAGAATACGTACAAGTATCATGCTTGAGGATCAAAATGCAAGAAAGCTAGAAAAAAAAAAAAAGGCTAGGTTGGTTAATTTCCTATACCGGGGAACTAAACCTAGATGGTTGTGGCAGAATTTACCTATAAAACCCAGAACATGCTTCTAAGAAGAAAGACTGTCAGGTAGGCGCACCTAAGGCTTTGCAGTGGGGTCAGGTGACCAATTTATGTTGCCAAGTCAAGCAGCTTTTGCAACACATCATTTGCAAGAATAAAGAGATATGGGGACAATGGATCGCCCTCACTGCTGAAGAACACGTTGATGATGAATTCTTTGTCCAATCTCTCCATTCAAAAGAATTCAGGATGAGAAGGATATGAGTATAAGGCAAGCTAGTCATGCCATTTGTTGTCAAATCCTCGATGTTTGAGAAGATTGACATACTCCTAACAGACATAGTCAAAAGCTTTGTTGTCATGGGACACTAGGCACGCACCAAGGGACCCTAAGCTGGCCTTGACCTTTAACTATTTGTAAATTTCCTATGGAGTTCATTGTTTATCATTTGTTCTTGTTCTGCTACTCCATAAATGTATAATATCTAGAGGTTGGACTAGCTATGTAGTATCTCGGTTCACATTACATATATGAATAAATGTATGGATTATGTGATCACTTTTGAACACGATATTATCGGGAGATGGATCGTCCCTGTCCTCCCGACACGGGTGACACGGCAGCGGGCGACCCGGGCGCGCCCGGTCGTCGACGGGAGCAAGGAGAACAGGGCAGCGTCGCCGACACGTTCTTGCACACGACAAGGAGACCAGGTGAGGACCCCGCCGCGCACCCAAGCTCAGGGGTATTTGAGGTTTTTCGTGAGGAGGTTGGGAGTGTCCCACGCGAGGTCCGGGGGTTCAGGTCGGGACTCCTTCGAAGTCTCTCGATCTCCGGGCCATGGCGGACACCGACCAGGGGTGGGGTTAGCATCAATCCGGCCGGGCATGCTACCGCTTGTTCTCGGTCCTTCAAGTAAAGCAGGGGGTCGAAGGAAACCCTAGCGATTTCTCCCAAATCGTGAAGGAAGGGGGCGGGGAGCAGCGGGATTCGAGGGCAGCAAGGCGGATTGGGGTCACAAAACTTCCACACGAGGTGCGTGATCACCACGATGCGGATTTAAGCTCCCGATTGGAGCATTTGTGGTCTCGTAGCTTAGAAATTGGACCTGCTTCTACGATTTCTGTTCGGATTGATTTTTCTAAGTCCTATCGCAAAATTGCATCTCCCCTTGGTGGAGGATCAGAGGCGAATTTTTGTTGGACCACTTTAGGTGGTGATACTCGTTCCTTTGTGCAGGTGGTTAAGGCTCCTCTGCAGCCATCTAACAGCATGAACAGACGTCCATATGTGGCAAATCGTTACCCGAGATTTGAGGGAAATCGGGGTGGAGGAGGTAGAAACAGTGGGTATGGCCAAGGTGATAGAGGAAGGGGAAACAGGGGTGGCAGGGACAGGGGAGGAAGATTCCAGGGGGTAGAGGCTTTGACAACCCACAGATCCCTTCTCAACAGGAAGAACAGGGCAATCAGCAGATCATACCTCAGTAGGGTGGGCAAGGCCCAGTCCCTTTGCAACAAGGAGGCCATTCTATCTTTGCAACTCAATAGGGTGGCATCGATATTGAAGCTTCAAGTAAACAATAACAACCCGGTAAGGAATGATAACCCAGAACACAATGGTCAAGAACATGCTATTCATAGTGGAGTCCAGGACAACATTGACAGACCTTTGTTCTGTCAGAGATGTGGAAGAGTTGGTCACCTTCCAAAAGATTGTCCCAATCCAGTTATTTGTGGTAGATGCAAGGCTGAAGGTCATGTTACTAGAGTCTGTAACACAAAAATGCCATGGGAATTTAATGCTCCCTTCTTTGGCCTTTCTGCATATGGCGAGAGCTTTCATGCAATTGAGAGTTCTCAGGCTGATGAAGGCATTAGAGATATGACAGTTGTGGCTCTTATTACTGTAATTGCTGAGCAAGTTTCTCCAAGACAGATAGAACAGGAATTTGCTATGAAGGCTGGAAGTCAATCTTTATGGAGATGGTATGCTAAGAAAGTCAATGAGAACAAATATCAATTGAGGTTTCCCAATGTCCAAGCTCTAAATGATGTCTGCCATTTCATAGAAATGAGAATGAGGACAGTTCCTGAAGCTGTTATTAAGGTGGAAAAATAGGATCCCTCAAATGGATCCAAAGGAGGTTTAGATTCAGCTTGGTTCAGAATCACAAATATTCCATATGAAAAGAGGTCATATGCTAATGTGTGCCTAGTTGCCTCTAAGGTTGGAATACCATTGGAAGTTGACAAGGAAAATTTAACCAAGCATGAGTTTGTCGAGGGTCGAATTGGTGTAGAGACATCTCCAAAGTCCCCAAGCATTGTGGATGGACTCTTGGACTTTATGTGGTATGATTTCTTTTTCCAAAGAGAAGTAGTGCAGGAAGGCCATGTTACCCCAAGCTGGTAATCAATGGGTAAGGAATGGAAGAGACAATGCTAGGGATGGTATCCCCTCACCAAAGAAGCCAAGAACTGAGCAGGATAGAAATCATGGTCAAGATGGAGCTGGACCTAGCAACTATATGAACTACAGTGGAAAAGGAAAACAAACTGCAATTGATACAGTAATGAACACTAAGAATTAGTTGATACAAGCTAACCAAGTCAAGCATGTTGAGGCTCTTTGGGATAACATTAGAAAAGGAGCAGAGTATTATGGGTATTCCTTCCCCAAAAAACAGAAAAATTCAGAATGAACCAAGTCGAAGCAAAGCTCACTTAAAATTGTCAATGGGGTCATGAATGAGGAGAGAAGTGGTATGGATAAGGCTGGTTCTTCTCGGAACTCTTCCCAAAAATTAACATCTTCCTTTTCTGGGGCGTACTATGGTAATGTATGGATGGGAGATCTTGTGTGTCAAACCGGTAGGTTCTGAGTTTGGGGATCTAGATGCAAAGTACAAATCAACAAAGTGAGTAGTTTTGCAATGGATAACAATTTCAAGGTAATGGTGGATGAATATGGTTCCAATCTTAAGCATAATAAGATGGATTCCTTACTGACTGTTGAAACAAAGAATGCTATCAATGCTGCTAGCAAGGACTGTTTTTTCCAGTTTGATGACTTAAGTGCAAGTAAAATATGCAAGAAAAGTCTGGATACAATCATGGAGGAAAATGAGGAGGGGACAATTAGAGCTGTCTCGATTAGTCCTATCAAAGATAGTCAGGAGGCTCCTGATCTTGGATTTTCAAGTCAAGAAGAGGCAGTAGTAGAGTTCTCACGGGAAGATAAAGGAACAGGGGAAAAAGCTGGGGGAGGAAAGTGGGCTCAAGACCGAGTGGAATTGATTGTCAACATGTGGAAATTAATACACATGTTACACGTAACATCATCTCTGCAAAAAAAAAAAAAATAAGGATATGGGCTCAGATTCAGGGGGAGGTTCAGGAGGTCTCAGAAGAAAATCATGACAAGGAAACAGAAGAGAAAGAAGCAGAGGGACAAAAGGAGGGAGAACAAGGGTGGTACAAGTGGCAGGATGTTAGGCAGAGCAAAAGAATCAAGGCTAGTGGAGTCTCCCACATCAAAGTTGATGAGCTAGCTCGAAAGAAAGCGACTAAAGAGCATAATGATAAAGGTACAATCTCTCCTCGTGAGGAATTCCTTTGCAATTCTTGCAAACTCCCAAATTGCTAATTTAGCTTCAAAAATGGGCATTGATAACAAATCTTTACAATTTGATAAAATTGACTTACTAAAGGATTTAGAAAATGCAAGAATGAAATTAAATGAGCATGTTTCTGCTGAATTGAATGAGGATAAGGACAACAATAAGAAAGGCTGAGATAGAAGATGACATCATTGAGGACCATAATGTCCTTGGGTGGGATTCTGATGATTCCTGTGGGGAATCCTATATCAGAGTGACTAGTGCTAAAAAAAGCAAGTCTGCTAAAAAGAAAAAGAGAAGGAAGACTTCGGCATTCGAGAAAGTCCCCTGTGGTGGACCGAGAATAAAGAAGAGGGAGATGATTCCATGGTTAGCCCGGGAATTTTTCTCAGGATTAGAAAAACAAAAACCAAGGTTTCCCAATGATAGGCATCATCTGGAATTGTAGAGGGGTGTCTAAGAAAGGGCTGAGTACTTTTATTAGGGAACTAATTTGGGATCACAAGACGATTTCATTGGGTTGCGAGGAAACCATGAAACAGTCCTATCTTGACAAATTTATCAGAAAAAATTGATAAACAGTAATGAGTTCCAATGGATTTGGACTCCTAATGGTAAATCGGGAGGAATGCTAAGTGGTATTAAGAAGGGACGATTTGATATTGACAATTATGAATGTGGAGATTACATGATAATAGCCGAGTGTATGATAAAAAATTAAAAAAACATTGGTCTTTAGGGAATGTATATGGACCTGCTCAGGAAGAAATGAAGGATAGCTTCCTCTCTGAACTATCCAGATTTTGCTTCAAAGCTAAATACCCTTTGTTAATGGGGGCTGATTTCAATATATTGAGATTCAGCTCTGACAAGAACAAACCGTTTACTGAAAATAATTTCTCTCCAGTTTTCAATCTCATTATCAACTCCTATGAGCTGAGAGAACTACATTTGGCTGGGGGGAAATTTACTTGGAGTAATAACAGGGTGGATCCCACTCTGGAAAAACTGGATAGGATACTCATATCTAGTGCTTGGGAGACTGAATTCCCCTTTGTGTAATAATAGGAAGATCCCAAGATACATGTCGGACCACAATCCTTTGATTGTGAGAACGATCTGGAGCAAAACATAGGGTCTAGACCTTTTTGTTTTGAAAATACTTGGCTCAAGCACCCAGAGTTCAAAACCAAGGTCAAAGAAATCTGGGAAAAAGAAGTTAAAGCAAAGTCTAATATAGATAAGTGGTGTATCAAGATGGATAGGGTGAAAAAATTCCTAAAAGGATGGGGGCAAAGCCTTAGAGGCCATGACAGAAAGTATAAAAATATTCTGAAAAAAAAGAATTGGAAGTGCTTGAACAATTTGAAGAAGAGAAGTGTTTAGATCAGGAACAACTAAGTAGAAAGTCTTTCATTCAAGGTGAGTTAATGAGACTCTTTTGAAGAGGAGCTCTATTGGCATCAAAGATCCAATAGCAAATGGTTGCTCGAGGGGGATGCAATACAGACTTTTTTCCCAGAGTGGCTAATGGAAAAAAAAAAAAGAGGAAAAACACTATCTTCTCTCTAAACCATAATGATCAGACTATTGAAGGTGATGAAGCATTGGTGAATCATGCTACTGACTTCTATAAAGAGCTGTTTGGTCCTTCTGATCAAGCTGACTTTGAAATTGATCCTAGTTGCTGGGATGACAGTGAAAGAGTTAATATGCGGGAGAATGAGGAATTAGAAAGAAAGTTCAGGAGGAGGATGTGAAGAGGGTGATCTTCTCAATGGAAAAGAATACTGCACCTGGGCCAGATCATTTTCCCATAGAATTCTATCAAAGTTCTTTGGGATTTCATAAAAAGTGACCTTATTGTACTTTTTGATGACTTCCACGAGTAACAAGTTGAACATTGCAAGGTTCAACTATGGGGTTATTTCTTTACTACCCAAGGTTAAAGAGGCAAATAATATTAAGCAATATAGACCTATTTGCCTACTTAATGTGGTGTATAAGATTTTCACTAAAGCACTAACCTTGAGAATGGAAAATGTTACTTTGGGATTATCGGCCAGATGTCAATCTGGTTTTATTAAGAATAGAAATATTATGGATGGTATCATGGTTCTTCATGAAGTTCTGCATGACACCAAAATAAAGAAGAAAGATGGTCTAGTCCTTAAGCTAGACTTTGAAAAGGCATATGATAAAATCAACTGGAGTTTTTTGTTCTCCTGCTTAAAAAATAGAGGTTTTGGAGATAGATGGTGTGAGTGGATACAAGCTGTGATGAGTACTGGGACTGTTAGTGTAAAAGTGAACAACAAAGTGGGAAGTTACTTCAAATCAAGAAGGGGAGTAAGACAAGGGATCCTTTGTCCCCCTTTCTGTTCAACATAGCAGCTGATTCACTAGCTAAGATGATTACAATGGCCCAAAAAAACAAGATCCTCGGAGGTCTAGTGCCTAAATTTGTGGAAAATGGGGTTGTTGTGCTTCAATATGCTGATGACACTATTTTGTGTCTTCAAGATGATATAGAGCAAGCAACTCACTTGAAGCTCCCTTTTATATCTGTATGAAAACATGTCTAGACTAAAAATTAATTTCTCAAAAAGTGAGGTAATGATGATTAGGCATGATGATGAGAAAAATGTGCTTTATTCAAACATGTTCAATTGTGCTATAGGGAATGGCCTATCAAGTATCTTGGGGTTCCAAAGACATCGGATCCAGATTACATGTAGTGGATTGGCTTCCTATTTATGAAAAAGTTTTGAAAAGATTGGAGGGCTGGAAAGGTAGCTCCTTAACCTTTGGTGGGAGACTAACCCTGATAAATGCCTGCCTCAACAATCGACCAATCTATGCAATGTCTATGTTCTGGCTGCCTGGGACAGTTCTGAACAAAATTGATACTGCCAGAAGGAGATTCTTTTGGCAGGGAGGAAATTTAAAAAGAAAATACTACCTTATTAAGTGGAACATAATCACTAAGGCCAAAAGCAAAGGGGGGTTGGGGATCAAGGAATTAAGAAGGATGAATATGAGTCTTTTGTGTAAGTGGTGGTGGAAGGTGGAGAATGGTAGTGGTATATGGAATGAGATTATTAGCAAAAAATACATGAAGAAGGGAATTGTGAGTAATCTGAAACATAACCCAAAGAACTCCCCTGTGTGGAATGATCTGTTGAAGGTTAGAGATTATTATCTCGGGGTAGATCCATGATTTTAGGAAATGGAAGAAATACCGGTTTAATTTTGGATAAATGGTGTGGTCAAGTGTCCTTGGCCGACAAATTCCCTGAATTGTATGCTATCGAGTAATGAGAAAGAGAGCTCGGTAGCGAGTTAAAATTGAAAAATTGGAGGCTAACTTTTAGAAGATGGCTATATGAGGATCTTCAAAATCAATTAAGGAGATTACAAGATATAACTTTTAGATGTGAGTGTCTTCCCAAAAAAGACATGCCCAAATGGGACTTAGAAAAATCTGGAAATTTTTCTACAAAGTCAATGTATAAACTTTTGAGCAGACAAGAATGGGGGAAAAAATATAAAAGTGCTATGGAAATCCAAAATTCCACTGAAAATTAAGATCTTCATGTGGCTAGTTGATCAAAAAGTAATTCTAACAAAGGACAATCTATTGAAGCGCAAATGGAAAGGTTCACCTTTGTGTTCCTTCTGTCTTTGAAAAAGAGAGTGTGGATCACATTTTTTTCGAATGTTCATCGGCTAAATATATTTGGAGTTTGATTGCTTTCTCATTTGGGATACGCTTAGACCCTAAGCGGGAACAATATTGGCCATGGGTGCCTTTGCATTTTGCCAAAGGCAAATACTATGCATATGTTCGGGCTTGCGGCGGTGTGTTGGGCAATTTGGAAAACACGTAACCTGATCTACTTTGAGAAAAAACGTGTTCAATCCCCTACGGAGATTGTTTGCTTAATGTGTTCTCTTATTACATATTGGGCGAGTCTCTGACTGAAGAACTAAAGGTACAAGTGATTCTTTGGTGCTGAAATGATCAAGACGGCGGCTCTGACATTCCACAAGCAGAATGAAGCGGGACGAGCCCAGGAGAAGCAGTTGTTGCCGTATGCGAGAAGTGGAGTAATCTAAGCATCGACTACAAGAAATGGGCTAGGATAGCTTTCTTATAGTTCATTTTAGCGCGTCAATCGTTGTGATGTCTTTCCGTTGTTAAATGTACTGAAGAGTTTAGCTGTCGTTTTGATGTGGGAGCTCTTTCGGGCTGCTTGGCGCGTTTCCCCCATCTAAGCCCCCTGTGTGTGCTTAGGTGGGGGGGTGGATAAACTCTAGCGGTAAGACGTTGGTAAGAACTCAATCTCAAACTCTATAATTTCGTTGCGAAAGTAATGAAATTCGGGTGACCGTTGTGGAAAAAAATGTGATCACTTTTGAATGTCATCACTTTTGTGTATGTGAATCAAGGTACGGATAATGTTTGATTACCGGCTATACCTTTAGACTAGTTTTTTACCTATTAAATTAAGCTCAATGGACTGTCGGTTGCTAAAAGTTCTTACTACAATGCATTGTCTGTTGCTAAAAGCTCTAACGGGTTGTCATTTGCTAAAAACTTTACCATCGAACTGTCTATCACTAAAAGTCTATATACATCGACAACTTCATTAGCATATGAGGAGGTCCGTTGCTAAACTTTTAGCAACGATTTGTGAGTCTCTATACCCCTTTTAGCAACTCCAAGTCAGTTGTTGATTAAGGGTTGCGGTGTAATGCGAGGAGATGATGGTGGAGGTCCTCTATATTTCTTAGGTAAACTCACAAAAAAAAGGTTGTGGATGTGAACGCCTTAACCGTATGTTTGATTGGAGAGTGGGTTGAGCCGGGTTGGAGCCGACCCTTCCTGGGGCGTTTGGATGAAAATGTAAGGGGACGGGTTCGCTCCAGATGGGAATATTCCCTCTAGATGCGGGTTCGCTCCGACGCTCAAAAATATGGTGGGTGGAGCGAACCCGCGCGGGTTCCATTGCCTCGTTCATCTTCCATCTTCTCTCCGTCTCTGCATCGTTCCCTTTCTCCGTGTCCGCCTTGCTCTCCGCGATGGCCGCGGCTTGTGCCCAAGCCGGCGCGCCAGCGGCGGATTCGCCCAGGCGGGTTCGCTCCCACCCGTTCGTCGTGGGGCGCGGCTCCCCACATCGAGCGGGCTGTGGCGGCGGGGCTGGGTCCGGCGGTGGCAGCTCCCAGATGCGCTGGGCTCGCTCGGCCTCCCGGCACGTTGCACCAGTAGCGGCCCCCATAGCACGCTACGGGAGAGGCGCGGCCCTCGCGGCCTAGAGCACGAAAGTGCGGGGTGGCGGCACTCATCACGAAGGAAGATGAAGAAGGACGTAAATTTAATTTGGTTTTTCTCTTACGGGGTTCTGATGTAAAAACGCCAAAAGAAAGGTTTAGCAATATAGGCTTCGTTCATTTACGAAAAGTTGAGGGGTCTTGATGCAAAAACACCTCGTTAACGGTGCTATCTTGCCGTCCAACCCGTATTCCCAACTCCTTCAACCAAACATGAGATGGGTTGATTCCATCCCTAAAATCTAAATTGTAACCAAACACCGAGATGGGTTCAACCCAACCTAAAAAAATGGGTTGGATCCAACCCAACCCACCCAACCCTCAACCAAACACACGGTAAGAGAGCTCAACACATTATGCTACTGACCCAATTTATTTACTAATGTTATAAGGACCAAAGTACATTGGGGATAACTTGCCTTTTCATAGTGTTGAGATGGCTATTGCTGATCTGGCCATTAATTTCAACCATACCCATTCTCCAATAATAAAGCTTTTGACCACAATAAAGCCTTTTTGATACTGTTTGGTATAATAATAATAATAATCTTGAGATTAGTGTAGACAAAGTTTGGTCTACTACGCCCAAGAGACTATCATGTTCTATTAGCGTCCACTGCTTGAATTTTGGTGTTGCCCGAACCATATGTTCTCAATCCTAGTGGATCTTGTTCGTAGACTAGCTAGTTTGAACGAACTTGTATGAATGGACGTGTGATATGAAGTATTGTAACAATATTCTTCCAAAGGTAACCAATGTATCCATTCTTTTGGTATATCCCCTCTCACTGTCTCACACATATGAGGTACATAGTGATGACTTTGTTAATGACCTTCGACTGGCCATCAGACGGTAGGTAGAAGTCATATTGAGTTTTACTACTTTCATGTGAAACAACTCATGCTAGAATTTGCTCGTGAAGAAACGTCAACAACTTGTTCGTTGGATGGTTTCTATGGTTGATAAGTCGGCTGATGTTGTTTTTGTTGTGAAAGAAAAACATTGTACCACCGTAATTTGCTTACCGACTTTAAAAATCATGTAGTTTTGATACCCATTGGTGTTATGGTGTTGTTGGGAGTTTGTAACACCTCGTGTCCAAAACTATTTTATTGCCCAGCTCCGCACGTGGATTGGGCCTGCATACACATAGCACCTCTCTTACACTTTTGTCCTCACTTCGTGTAAAAAGGTTAACCCAGAGGTGTCACGTTTGAAACGACAAGAATTATAAGTTGGCCCTCACCCTCCTAAACTTTAAGGTAGTACTACACTCACCAACCACTACCACACATGTGCCAGGCTACTAATGGGCAAGGGTGTTGATCGAAAATAATGTATTTGAGGTTGTAGTGATATGATGTAACTATGAAGGTCCATTCCCATTAGTACCGGTCCAAACCTATATGATGATGCATCATTCTTTGGCAGGGTCGATAGACACTCCTACTAATATAACTAGTATAATGCTTGTGCTAACACCATGGTTCTATCTTATGGATGCTCATGAAAACAATTAATATTTTATTTTTGCATAGTTCAAATTTTAAAGTATGTAGATATTAAACATGGCGTGCAGAGATCCAATATATGACAAAAATTCCAGGTCTAAAGGCAAAAGAATTAAAATGGTTCATGCCTGCACAAATGCAAACGCAACCAAGAGTTAATGTGTCAACACACGCAGCCTAGAGAAGAATAGGCAGATGTTTTGTACCATATGATTCCTTCAATCATAGCTCGACATTGTATTTCTAGTTCGTCTTTATATAGCTAAGAGTATCTATAGGGTCTAACTACAACTAGATGTACTAGATTCTTTAGGTGAATATAGGGATCATATCATTGCATAGGTGGTAACCTCCATGATCGGGGTGGACCCAATGGGGGCTATTGGCGCTACAACCCCTAATGAGAATGATTTCTTCATTAATTCGCTATTAGTTAGCATCAAATCGCTATTAATCTCTAGGTTTAGCCTTAAATATTTATTGTTTAGCCCCCTTGTTCTCATTTTAGATCCGCCATTGCCCGTGATGGCTAAAATAGTTATAGTGGTAGGGACAGAAAATAGGAAGACCATCTTATTCATAGGTTAATTGGAACAACTAAGACTTAAAGTCTACTTCAATATAGTTGTTGTCATTTGTAAAGAACAAGTTCATTTATATCCGAAGGTTTGTGGCTAAGATGAATTCATGCAACTTTTTCATCTACAATCTTGAAAGAGCTTTTGATCATTACATAGGATTATGCAAGACATGGTAGGAGTGCAGAAGACAAACAACAATGGCATATGGAAATATAGTTATGGGGTTGCCTTTGCCGCCTAAAGACAAGGTATTTCTGGCTACTCATTAAAGATGGATTAAGCACAAAAAAACATCTGGTGAAGGAAGAATATGTACCTAGATTCCAATAATTGTGTTTTGTGTAATCAAAACATAGAATAAACCATTGAACTATTTATTCAGTGTCACTTCACACAACAATATAATGCTAAAGGTTCATTATCAATTACTTCGACATCCCTCTTAATGAGATTCTGAAATGATAAGACTGCCTCAAGGATATGTGATACAATCACAATTCTTCATGGCAGCAGTTGTGTTCCTATAATGGGTGATATGGACAACAAGGAATGATTAAAACTTCAAAGGGTTCAGCCCAACTTAAGAGCCTCAAGAAAACTCTTTTTCAAGGAAATTATGTTGTTACCAAAAAAGGTGATGTTTTTCTGTGTGATGTTTTACATTCACCTCATCTCCGAAAGGTTGGTGTCTCTGTATATCATGAACACATTTTTATTCGTAGCTTAATTACCTTCGTTTTGATCATGATGATTGCTAGTATGTTCATGTGATGCTTAATTAGTTTTGTTAGGAAGAGAGTCGATATTTTATAATTATACCAAACAAAATAGTGCACATGCCACCTACCAACCACATTATTTCGAGCTAAATTGTTGTTTGATCAAGTCTTCAATTTTAGGTTTTTAATATTATGTGTATTTTATAGTAGCATCGAGTAGAATAATTGTTTTTTGAAGTTAATTAACAAATTGTTTTTCTTTGAAAAAATGGATAGTGTATCTGATTTCTATTTTCCAAAAAATAGTCTCGGTTGTTTTTGTTTTTTTTTCTAAAATGAGGAGACTAAATTAAATAAGTGTACAATCCTTATATTTTTCGAGCTTCAATTGTTGTTCATGAAGGTCCACTTGTTATTTTTTTCTCTGCAATTACTAACTCAAAAATGTTTTGTGCAAACATGGATCCGAGTGGATGTTTCTGTCCCGAACGGACCTGTGGTACTTGCATGGCGTCAACAACTTTTCTGGTTGTTGCCAAAGCTAATCTTTGGAGATGGGAACCCGATATTCTGGCCTTGCAAAGATTGCAAGAATCAAAGGTGATGGTCTTGATGACTTGAGTCTATCCGGAATCACTTGATTATCAGGGGGTTCTTGCTAAACTATACGGTATGGAGTGCCAATGGGGAGGTTGGTGTGAATGTTCTGTAGGAAAATAATGATGATGTGGCCATGCCTAAGTAGCCTTGCACGAGGTTGATGCTCACGACTGCCAGTTTGGACATCAAACCGATAGTTTTGCTTTAGAAACACTGCTGTGTTCTATCCAACCGACAGAGTTAATTCACAGCAAGCTGCCGATTGGAGCCTCGAACTTGTAGTCTTGCTTCACCTCACTGTCGGTATGGTTCTGCGGTTCAAAATCCGGCAATGAAAGGGGGGTTTTGAACTGGTAGTGATACTCGAACTGGGTAGTGAGGAAGAAGGAGCAAGCGTAGAATATAATGTCAAACTTTGGTCGTTGTCACGGTGCATGCTCTTGGTGAATTAGAAACTTATTTCCCGAATACACATTCAATCCAACAAACTTTGCATTTATTATGAAACTTTTATTTGTTTTTTTTTTTTTTGGTTGATATTGGTAGTATTGAAACTTTGAAGTTTTTGTTTGAGAACATCGAGATCTTAAACGTTAGATCAATGCATTCAGCATCATAAGTTCTGCATTTTAAGCTGAAACTTTTTATTTGACATCAAACACTCAACAAGTCAACATTTGTAACTTTGTATTGAAAACTAAAAAAAAAATGGTTTGAAACTGAGAACATCCGTGATATGTTACAATAAATCATTTTGGTTGAAAGTGAAATCATGTTCTTGGGGATATAGATAGACAGATGACCTTTATCCTCAAACCCAATAATCAATGGGATGTTTGATTTGAGACTGAAAATATTAAATTGGACAAATTCTGCACTACTGTGAAAACCGGCCTGTAATTCAACGTGAAAACATCAAGTAGACAAAAATATGTGCCGGAGATAGAAAGGGAAACTTTTGAATTAAGGGTGAAAGCGTTCAACAGGACAAGCTTGACAGCTTGGTTTCTTCAATTTAGATCTAAAATTCTGCTCCCTTTTTTTCTAATTTACTACTAGTAACTTTCTCTCGTGGGTTCTAACAGTACACGTGTCAACTTATGATTTGTTTGCTCAGGAACTTTTACTAAGACTTCAACTCATTGGCTTTGTGTATAAATATTTCAGTATTTTTTTTAGCAATATTTCAGTATAGTTGTACTCTTTAGTTAAAACCAAACTAAAATGGTGAGTGCATTACGGGCTACATTGAAAAATAAACAAATAATAGAACTAGAAGATGGTTCGTGGATGAAGAGGTTGACCCGTAGACCAGCGACATTAAAATAGCAGCGTGTCCCTGCTTGCTCGTGCTGCTAAAGCCGCTGCCGCAGCATCAAGGTTGAGCCGTTGATGAATCACCCAGTGACGAGACGACGACAGAAGCGTCAACACCCAGTGACGAGACGACGACAGAAGCGTCGTCGGCGCGTAGCTGATCAAGGTCAAGGATGGCCGGCGACAATGGCGCGCGGCAGGATCGGAGGGAGGTGGTGAGAAGGCCATGGTGGAGAAGGGGAGCACGTGCAGGAGCTAGCACTGAAGAAGCAACACGAGCATATTCCTCGCTTCGACCGACGATCTCGATGGATCGGCGGCCGTGCTCCGTCGGGCCTGTCTCTGCACGCGCCCTGCTTCTCCAACAGGGACCTTCTCACCAAGCACAGGAAAAACATGGCAGCAAGTGCCTGGACTACATTGCAGTTGCAGCAGTGGTTTCTGTAGCTTTAGAGAAGATGAATGGCAGTGGAGGATGTACAAGTAGCGAACAGCGTCTGGGTTTATATAGGCGCGGAGAGGAGACACCGCCGGCCTTGATGGCTGGATGGACAACAGAGAGAGGACACGCAATGGGCAGCAGAGGGGGATGGAGGGTGGAGTCTTCAAGTGAGTTTGCGTGAGAAAATGTGTGTCCATCATGTGCAAGGGTGTGGAATGCAGTGCCTACAAAATTGAAGCCGTTTATGGCATCACATCACGGTTCCCTTTTAAATACTATATTAATGCAGTTTTACTGTGAAAATATATTTTATAACTAATTCAATGATATTTAAGTTGTATATCATAAATATATTATTTATTAGTACTTTTTATATAACTAGCAAATATGCCCATACGTTGCAGACGGGAACCCAATATCTAGCAAATATGTCCGTGCGTTGCAACGGGAACCCAATATGTATCGGCCGGTGGGAAGGCCAACTTATCAAACGTTACATATATAGTTGTCATCCGGTGCTCCGTGTAATTTCATCACCATCAACATGCCCGGGCGTTGCCCTGGGCATATGTGTGATTTATTATACTGTGTTTGTTCAGAAGCATGTCGTGCACCGTCGCACCACGCATGAGTTTGACACAAGATTTTATTTAGTGAGGCCATTCTGAACCGACGTAGGAACCCCTGTTTCTTTTTTTTTTTTTTTTTTTTTGCTTCGTTACTCACATCAAGAAAGCTCGGATTAAGTCGATTACTTGTTTGTCTTGTGGTTTTGAATCTTTTTAGGAATCCTTTTCTATTGTTATGGAGGTTCCTTTTCTATTGCTATGGAGGCTATATATTTGCACAGTGAAAGACATGCTGGCATCGATTCCATCTGTGATGGGCCGTGTTACATGCGCCTCACGTCCCTTTTAGCCATGGCCGGATTCAGGCCAGGAGCTGCAGCACCACCCTGCCCCCAATATGTTTGGATCCCACCGGCTCACAGAAAATTGCTGGCCGAAAAAATAAAAAGGAAAACCTCTCGCATGCCTTTCCTTCTGCTGCCCGCACATGTCTTATCGCATGACAATCTGGGTGGGACTCGTGCAAGGTGAACTCGATTTTTCTATCTTCAACTTGCCATCTCGCATTACCGATTTGAAAAACTCAATCCTTGTCGATCTCTTTCCTGATCGGACTCGTTTAGCGGAAACTTAAGTAATTAACACCGGACTCTTGATCATAAGTTGGGCTGGGGCAGACACGCCTGCTATAGGATAGATTTGAGTCCTGTTTGGATTAGATTTGGAAGGAAAGTCTAGAGTCTATTTTAGGAGGTGAAAGAAAACGATGATGAAAAAAAAAAAGTGGCAGAAATTTTCATGCTTTAATAGTAGGTATAGACTTTGGTCGAATTTTAAATCATCTTTTGACCCCTAAAAGAATAAGGATTACATTTTTTTCGACTAGGAGTAAAATATTAGAAAAACCGAAAAGAAGACTAAGGTTTTGTCAAGTGTTTATTTCTCGGTGTTTTTCCTTTGCCGAGTGTTCTTGGGAAGCACACTCGGCAAAGCAGCTCTTTGACACTTGGCAAACAACAGATTTTTCCGGTAGTGGAGAGAGTAGTCTACCTCAAGTCCAATGTAAAGTATTTATATTTTCTTAAGCGTCAACAATTTTGCGCTCTGGTCATGATCCAACATTAATTAAACTTCATTTCCTCATCCTCGATCAGATCTCCCATTTGTAAGAGAGGATGAAGAAGCCAAGCTCAAATTGTAGTTGTGAAGACATCATCATAATATTTTAAAAGTCCCCCAAAGAGTACACGATATATCCTAATAATGAGGTGACTAGAGTATCAAATTGCATGTCCCTCGTATAAGAATCCAACAGTCCTTGAGTCTTGTTGAAGCAATGGTGTGGCTGATTAATTCCTCTTCTTCTTTACGAAAATAAAGCTCCCTAGCTTGTCTCTCTACTCATCTGTCACTCACTGAAACTCCTATCGCCTTCACTGTGCTTTTAACAACAATCTAGCCAATCCACTGAGAGCCTTTAATTAGCTAACAAGTACTAAATCCGTTCTAAATTGTAGGTTGTTTGACTTTTTCAACCTCAATTTTGACCGTTCATCTTATTCAAAAAATTATGTAAAATATCAATTCATTTGTTGCGGCATGCTTTATTAATAAAAAGTTCTTTAAAAAAGCTTAAATTTGACTATGTTTACACAAATTCTTTAAATAAGACGAAGTGGTCAAAGTTGGGGTTGAAAAAGTCAAACAACCTATAATTTGAAAACCGAGGGAGTAATAAGCTTGAAAATCAAGATAATATAATGTTAATGTCAAGTACTAATGTTGGATGGATCGATCTGCACTGCTATCAACAATGTACTAGACTGTTGCAGGAAGAGAAGAGATGAGGTTGTCAGGCTGATGTGGGCATGCAGCAGCTGCAGAGCAGTAGTGGGGCAAATGATGATGGGTACACGACCGAATGATGGCAAGGCATGGCAGCATGCACGGAGAAAACCTAGCGTTGGATTCTCTCCATCATCCCATCCATCGATCGTCTGCACGATCGAGTGCATGACCTATGCACAACTGCTGCTGCCGTAGTTCTGCACTGTCATCTGCAGCCATAGCACTCTCTCATGTCTGAACTCTGAACTCTGAAGAGCGAAAGAAAGGCTGTAGCAATGAATAACAATGATGCTCATCCACTCCATGGATGCAGCTAGGAAGCAGAGAAATTATTTATGGAAGCCACGCACACGTCATCATCATTGTTGGAGGCCTCTTCTTGGAAAGTATCGAGTGTTGAGTTATCGGCGATCACTTATTACTGCCTTTTTCTGCACGCTGAGTCAGTGAACTCCGCCCCCCGGTCAGTACTTACGCATGCAAACCTTGGAGTGCTTGCATTGCCGTGTGATGCCATCATGGCATGAGCATGGCTTCCATTGGAGCTACCTCCTCGGCAGCGTTCCATCAGCTCTTATACATCTCATCAGATTTGCGTGCAGCGTCGAATCTATACATAGGACATGTTTGGTATCTAGGTTAATTAGACCAAAAGAAACTTCTGAAAACCATAATTAATTTATCGAGAGTCCAAATGAGACGATATTAATGTATATGTTTTTCACTCAGCTCGAAGAGAGAGAAACACGATGGAAAAATTCTTTCTTCTACTTGGGGAAAGTTGAAAAATCCGGCCTGGCCGGTTCTGGCTAGGCCAGCCCCGGAACCCCTGAAAAGTTGTTTATAAGATTTCATTTGCTCTGCTAGAGATATTTTAAGAGCATTCTCTGCTCCTTGCATTGTTTGTGTCTTCAAATATCAAAACTTCAACTACAAAACCCTCCTTAGAAAAAACTATGAAGACTATTGTCCTCGTCTCCTCAATTCCACGAAGAACACTTGGTTTTTCTCCTTTTTTGCATGTAAATTTTTACATAGTAGGGTTTAAAAAGATATAAAAATAATTAAGCTGTAAAGATTACAAATTAAGCGCAATGCCTATCCGCTGGCCGTCAAAAAGAACATACAGAGATTAATTGCTGTATTATATATAAGATAGATATAAACAACAGCAACTAGACCACATTATTTCCCCATTATTAAAGGGAGGGATCAGCTATAGTCTGAATAATCGAACAAGACCAAGAACCGTTACCACACAATACACTATCCCCGTCCGTCGTCTAACACCGTCGGTTTTATTGGATATAACCGACCAAAAATTCTTGAACACTACTACTGGATTGAACTTGCATGGTGTTTGGAAATCATTTTTCCGTGGCGGCGGTTTTTTGAGAAACCGCCACGGAAAATGGAGGCCAACCAAGCAAATCCCAGCAGCGCCGCCACGGTTAATCCATTAACCGGTGGTGGTTCTTGTAAAATAACCGCTACGGTTAATGGACCGCGGGCGGTTTTTGTAAATTAACCGCCATCTGTTAATAGACATTAACCGTGGCGCTTATTTTACAAAAACCGCCACGGTTAATCAAACATAACCGTCATGGTAAATCGCCCGATCCAAGAGCCCATTCAGCCCACTAGCAACCGGGGTCATATATATATATATATATATATATATATATATATATATATATATATATATATATATATATATATCAAAAATATCTTCGCTTGCACCCATGTTTTCTATCCTCCCCGGGTGTTCGATGTCCCTCCATGAAAATAGCCCAAGAGTCCCGCTCACATAAACGGACCAGCCATCCCTTTCCCAAATTAGCCCAACCAAAAGTGACCAACTGGACCCCTCGTGTTCCTTATTCAGCCGACTCGACACTGTAGCATCACGTGATTCGAAAAATCGCAGGCCTCTCCCGTATGCGTGGTGACGCTGGTAGGCATGTTTCTCTCACAAGCCAACACTTTTTTTTTCTTGTGGTAATTCTTTCCGGGTGACCGTACCTGCAAACATACAAGCAGGCACAGCTAGCTTCTCGTGAAAGGCAACACAATGCATTGGCCCAATGCATTCAAATCTGCTCACCCCTCTCCAGGGTTTTTACCGACCGGTTGAACCAAACCGCCGGGGTCCGGTTTCGATTTCGGACCGGTTACCGTAAACCGGCCGGTTACGGTCGGTTTGGTTTTGAATTCAAATGAATTCAAATTTTTCAGATTCATCGGTAAAAATCCGGTTTACCGAGCGGTATTTAATTTATACCGCCCGGTTTAATTTATACCGCCCGGTTTAATTTATACCGCCCGGTTTGGGCCTTGACGGGCCGGCCCGTGTGCTTTTTTTTTTTTTTCAAACTTCAATTCAAATTTTTTTATACCAAACGAACTCAAATTTGAAAAAATGTTGCACCGTTGGCTTCTATAAATCGCAAACTATTTTACAAAGTATTTTTCCATGATTTTTTTTCAATTTTTAGATTTTGAATTTCAAATCTTTTTACGGCCGGTCCGGATACCGGGCGGACCGGTAAGCCTGGTAACCGCGGTTTCCCACGGAAACCGACCGGTATAAAAACCCTGCCCCTCTCCACACACGTCAGATGGGAACCATTCTGCATCCTCCAGACACTCGAACGACGCAAGCCCGAGTCCACTCGAAATCTTTGCTTATATTACAAAATCACTAATTCTTTCTAGAGATTAAAATAAAGAGATTAAAGTAGCAACACATATTCATCCAAAAAATTCCACTGATCTCGCATCCATGCGGTTTGCGGTGCATGCAGCACTGCCGCCTCTGGGTGCGACCACGCGGGGTCACGCCACCTCCAGGAAGTCCACGCGGGCAGCGCCACCTCCGGCGGGGAGCGTCCACGTGGTGCGAGTGCCGCCGCCGCCGGGCTCCATGAGCTGCCGCCGCCGTCTCCAATCGACGCCGCGCGGGATCCAGCTGCGCACGCGGGCCTGGTAAAGATTGCGCAGCAAATCTCCCGCCAGGCTTGCGCTATTTTTCCCCGCACTTGCGCAGCTTGGCCAGAAGCCGCCACTTTCCTCTCCCGCAATTTGTCCTGAAATGGCGTCAGGTTTGAAGCGGAAGCCTCGAAGAGCAAAGAGACCGCGGCGGCGGCGGCGTCGAGGGGACTTCCTCGCGGAAGCAGCTCCGCCTCTGCACCCGCCCGCACTGCCGCGGCAACAACTTCCATCGGACGTGGAAGCGGGCTCAGCCCCAGCACCGAACCACTCCGTTCACGTCAACGGCATGGCGGCAGCAGCTTCGATTCATCCCCAATCCCTGGCAGTTGACATCGACTCTTCACCAGTCCATGGCAGACGAGGCTACCCGGTCGGCCCTGGCTATTCGCATGGTGCGTTGGCTTCCTCGATGGGAGGATTTGGTGCTGTTGGCTCTTCACAGGGTAGATGCGGCAGTCAATTTCACCTCAATTTGGGCATTATTCAAGTTGGGATACATCACGGTAATTTCCCAAAACGTGTCATTCTCTTTAATATATTTGTTGATTCGTAAGTTTAGATGCGTTGCTGCTTGCTTGTGTTGATTCGTAAGTTTTTTTTTTTTTTTTTCCAAATCATAAGCTATTTATTGTCACCATTTAGTTATACAGATTCACATTCAGTAAGTAATTTAGTTTAGAATTTACTCCATACACATTCAGTCAGAAATTCTGCTAGTTAGAAATCCTTGTTCAGTTAGGGTCTTTTCCGGTTCAGTTAGTGTCTTTTCCAGTTAGAAATTCTGCTAGTTAATTAGAAATCCTTGCTCAGTTATTGTCTTTTCCATACACATTCAGTTAGAATTTCCTAAACCTTCTTCATATAGTAGTATGCTTCGTTTCCTAATTGCTTGCTATCATCAATATTGCAGGGATAACAACTCGCATCCCCTGGTGGCCAATGTTATGTCTAGTATTCGTGCGGTGTTGATGGCCTGATGGCCAATGCCTCCCAGGTTCAGTATCTATACTAGGCAATCTTTCACTTAAACCATGTACGGACCTGCTGTGTTTTTTTTTTTTGAATGTATGGAAATTGATGTTATATGAATTTGTTTTGCATCAATTAGCAACACAATGGTTGGTGGTTGCCATACATCCCTTGCCGTTGAACGCTGCCATCGTCAATCTCAGCATGGCCAACCCGTACATGTGTCCCACTCCTCTCTCTCTCCCTCTCATATTTCTCTCACATTCTCACTCTCACTTCACTTTTCAACATTCATTAAATCATCATAAGCATGCAAGCTTTAAGCGATATTATTTCCTAAACCACATAACTATTTTTCATTTTATTTACGTGAAATTATTTGTATTAATTTTATCTACAAAATAAGACCCATATCAACTATTTTGTATAATAAAGAAATAAGTAGTATATGGGCCCTACATATAAAAAATTTGCTAAAACATAGCCTTGATATATCTCATTTTGTTCGGCACAATATTTCCACCAATAATCATTTTAACAATTTGGACCTATGTTTGTGAGATGCAGTATTTCGAAAGTACTAGAAAAATAAGTGACCGGTTCTCAAAAAAAAAAAAAAAAATAAGTGACCGAGAGAGATGAGAGAAGTCTAGCAGCACTGCAATAATAGCATCCTCAGTCTCAAACAAAAGAGCCCAGCTCACACTGCTACTGCTTTTCGTTGTGGTCCATATACGTGGCAGCAGATTTTTCTTTTTTGGCAGAAGTGGCAGCAGAATTTGAAAAGCGTCAAGCAACGTACATGGTGTGATCGTCTTCTTCCAAGAAGAAACACGAAGCACGTACATGGTGTGGCCTCCTCCATCGGTGAGATGGTGTGAGCGTCAAGCAACGACATGGAGCCTGGGGGCGCCGCGGCAGCCGCACCGGCGTGGGGCGAGCAGAGGTCCATGCGGCCGAGCTTGGAGCCGTGACGAGCACGCCGGCGAGCAGAGGATGCCGCGGCCACTACTCCCGTCTGCCACGGCTATAGCCCAGCGTTCATTCTCCCTGGATCGACGTTGCAATTAACTTCTGTAAGCGAGTTGCTTGCTGCTCTTAATTATTGTCTAGAGACCGGTCCTGGGTGAATATGAGCAACATGATTCAGGTACTGATGCAACAGTCCAGAGACCGGTCCGTGGTTTTTCGAACTTAAAAGGACTTTTTTATTGTGGTTGTGCATTGGCCAGATAGGACAAGTAGGCTTGGCCAAGCTAGCATGTTTAGTTCCTGAAAAGTTAACCCAAAAAGTGCTACAGTATCTGTCACATCAAATCTTTTGTCGCCTGCATGAGGCATTAAATATAGGTAAATAAAAAAATAAATTGCGTAGTTTGGCTGAAAAGTACGAGAGGAATCTTTTAAGCCTATTTAATTTATGATTGGACAATAATTATCAAATACAAACGAAAAGTGCTACAGTAGCCGAACCCAAAATATTTCACCAACTAAACACACCCGCAAACCAACATGCTTTGGGTGAGCAGACCTGCAAACATACACGCAGAGCTAGCTTCTCGTGAACTACGGAGTGTACCCTGACCCTGCAACCAACACAGAAGGCACTCACATTTCTCTCGCCTCTCGCCATAGACATCACTTTCATTTCCAAAATAAAGACGATGCGGATTGTTACAGAGGCAAGAGATAAGTGCGGCTGGCGTTGGTTGATGCCCAACCCTTTTGCTGTTCGGCACCTCCACTACACTTCTGCTGTGTGTTGGTGTACCGGGTTGGTTTACAGCCTCACACGGCACCCTACAAACAAAAGAGCCAAGCTAGCTAGGAGTATGCGGTTTATAGTCTGTGGTCCATCGATGTGGCAGCAGACTCCAAAAAGGTCTGAGCAACTCTCACACTGTTGCAACCATCTCCTCTCTTCTCTCATCTCCTCACTCCTCGATCTCACTCACGGGCGACCCATGCGCGCTAGCCATGCATGTGTCCCTACGTAGTACTAGTACTCAGCTTCGCAGCAGACGATGACGTACAATACACCCGAGAAGATGGTGCTACGAAATCAACAGTGTGCATCTAGCCCGGGTCTGGGGAGGCATCACAAGCGCCGCTATGAAGAGTAGCACAGAGCTCCGGGGCGAGGAGCAACACATGGAGAAGCCAAGCGGCCACCGCTTCAGCAACAGTTCGTCTCTGCGGCACCATCCGGACGCACCCCACACCACGCTACACTAGAGTTAAGTGAGTTTAGTGGCAGTGTCGTATTATACGAATATATGAAATATACGGAGTGCTACTTCTATTGCTGAGCGAGAGACTTTCTCAAATCTATCCGCATCCAAATTTTATGCTTGGCTTGTCATTCAAACCAACCTTTTCACATGTACATACGCGTGGGTGCCCGTGACCAAACCAACCAGGCCTAAGCTGGACCACACCTGATCGCTGCAGCCTCTAGCAGAAGTCACAAAGCTAGTACTAGTATTTCACAGGAGTCATGGGCGTGATGCGTGCTTACTGCTTTGTGAAGAGCAGCACAAAGTTGGGTCGGCGATGACAACAACGGCACATTCAGAAATTACACCATAAAGGGTCGAACCTACACGTCGTAAACCAAGGAGCTTGAGGCTCCTCAAAATTTTGGCACCACCGTGATTGAATTTGTCTCTACTATTTCATCAAATTTAGGATCTATATGTTATTTTCTTCAACTAAATATGATTATGTGGGATTTTGTTTTATAGAGAAAATTATAAGTACATGTCACTATATTACGTTCTAGCTAGTACTCATCTCCCACACCTGGAGTAGATGTGTACATGTCACAAAATTAGGCTGTCTCCAACAGCAGACTTATAATTTAGGACGCATACGAGAATTTGAGGGGCGCAAAGTAAAAAAATCCATCACCCATAATCTCGCCTCTCCAACAGCAGAGGCAGCGCATACTCCCTTTCCTCGCGAACCCCGTCCAGCGCGGGCGGACGCGCGTTCCCTTCCCCTGCCGCTTGCTTCTCCATGGCCGGCCACGGACGTTATCTTCCCTACCGGCGGGTCGGCGGTATGAGCTCCTCTCTACTTGCCGATTCTCCATGGGCGGGCATGGCCTCCGGTGGCGGCGCGCGGGGGATGTCCGCGCGGCGGCAGACGGAGCAGAGGAGACGGGCTTGAGCAGGATGTGCAGCAGCTCGCCCGGCGCGGGGATGGAGCATGCGCGCCCGACCGTCCCGGATAAGCGCCGCCAGCGACTTCGTCTGCGGGCTCCATTGCGACGCGGCTCCCTTCGTCCGCCCCCTCGCGAGCGCCAGCGCCGTGGCCCTCTCCTCCCGTCGCTCGATCTGGTCATGCTTCCCTCATCTCGCCGGTTGAGCGGCACCGGCGGCATGGCCCTCTCCTCCCCTCGCCACGGCGAGCAGCTGCAAGGAGACACTGCGGCGGGAAGGAGCGGCACCAGCACCAGACACGCGTCGACCATAGCAGCAGCACGAGAGATGCGTCCGCCGAGAGAGAGAACCTTTATTTGCCTGCTCGATGGAGTGGTTGGCAAAATGACGAGGGTGGATGCATCTTCCGTTGGCGGCAAGTTTTTGGAGGCAAAAACACTGTGCACGCTGTATTTCTGAGTCTGCCTAGCCTTAGATGTGTAGTAGTAGGTTCCAGACGTACTCACCGCCCGCACCGAGCATGTGTTACCCTCCCAGACTGGCAATGGTATGTTGGGCCAAACCACATCTATAGGAATTCACATGCAAAGCCAAGCCATGTCAGTCTATTGGAAACAGCTCGGAATTCAGATAGCAAAAGTGTACTTTTCAGTCCAAAATGTCAATGCAACAGCTGTTCATGCCTCCACCCGCCCATGCTGCATAAGACAGATGGCGTAGGCAAGCAGCAGCTCCAGCGCGAAGATTGTTTCTGCTCTGAATTCGGCTTTCGTCTGCTGGTTACCTATTTGAATTTAAATCTACACTAGCACTGACCAAGTAGCGTACTTACCTGACTTTGGTTTTTATGTATGTAAGTGCTCGACACGAGAATCTTCACCTAGTTTAGTGATAATCCCACCATAACAATTGATTTGGATGAAGCCTTTCGATTAAGCCAACAAGGGGTGGCGTTAGCTGCTGGCCTGCAGCAATAGGCTTGAACAGAGTAGGGATAGCTAGCAATGCAACTGAAAGCGACGCAGAGTAGGCCTGAATCGAGTAAAACAACAAACAAACACATTCCCAAACATACTTATTTTCTTGTTCATCATAAAAAGCACCGATCAACCATTTGTCCACCCGCGTGGCTACTACCGGTTGCTGCCAGCCTGCACAAGGAGGTCCACCCGCCAGCGACCATGGTCACTCCCATATACTGTACTCGCCCGTGAAGAGAACATGCTGTTCAGTACATATATACAGGTGAGAAAGATGGTGCACAGCGAATGGGCACCACAGGAGCATGGGGCAGGAGATGCGCTTAAGTTGGCCGACACCAAGAGGCCAAGATGGTCATGCAGCTCATCGTCCTCCTCCATGTAAAGTCTACCAGCTACCACTTTACCAGCAAGCTTCAATTATTTAGATAAGCAGCAAGCTTCAATTGGTGTCCAACGATTACATGAGCCCTTGAGCAACCGTGACGCTCTTCAGACCCAAATAGTGCAAGTCTGCAAAAGAGGTGAGGATGATGACATATCTGGACACCAGTCCTGCAAGAGAGGTTAGGCGGAAACTAGCTAGTGCCGGTACGCGGTAGTGGGTACTACACAAAAGAAAAAATGATGAGCAACCTCTTCCTGACTGTGCCCCAGAACCCTTATTAGTTTTTTTTTTTCAATGAAATCCTTAGGGCACGGCCAACGCTGGCTACAAGCAGCGTGCTGCCCCATCAAATTGGCAAGTCCACGTAGGCTGAAGCATACACGAGCACAAAAACTCACAACGCAACTGCTTTTCTAGTCTGACAATATGTGTACTATTCTCTCCCTTCTTAATTGTTTTTTTCTGCACACACTGTCAAAGTTGCAGGCATTCCCTCTTGCTACCAGTCACGGACGGCAACTTTTGAGATGAGGCGATCGACGCCTCTGCAGGATGCCCTGACTACCTGCAGGGCTACCACCGCTTCTGATCTGGAGTATTATTGCCAGGTTGGACATCGGAGCAGTACGTCAGGTATGTGCGTTGGAGAAGGCCTTATTGGTCCCATGTCATCCAAATTTTATCTAGTGAAAAGTTCAATTCAGTTTCAAATTTTTGTCTTGGCTGGTACATCTACTTCCAACTCTCCAAGGCTCCAACAGATACGCCACATGCCCAGCGCAGCATGCTGCAAGCTGTGAGCCAGCAGATGTATGTGAAACCCCCAAATCATGGACATAACAGAAAAAGTAAAACAAGTTTTCTGTAGATGTGCAGTATATTACGCTCTAGTACTCATCTCCCACATCTAGAGTGAGAAAACCAAAAAGGAAAACAGTCATTTTTGTAGAAGTGCAGTAATAGGTTCCAGGCTCGCAATGGATGCTGAGCCAAACCACATCTACCACATCTGTAGGAATTGCACATGCAAAGGCAAAAGTGTAGGAGTACATGTTAGTTTGTCAGTTACTTTCTGAATTGGAGAAACACGCCAGCTTGTGCACTTGTCAGTTGCAGCTACTACTCCTAATTTTCACTTGTAAAAAGCACCATGCACTTGCATTTAATATAGATAACTGAAATGCCAGGCTTCAGAATGCACTTGTCAGGCTTCAGAATGTAATCTGAAATGGCCGGCATGGTTTACAGCAAGAACCACCTTACCTGGAGCCTCTTCTGAGAGGTCAAAAACCTGAAAGTAGAAATAGGAACTACAACAGGACAGGGTGGCGCATCATCAAGTACTTGTTGGGTGCCTGGCTTCAGAATGTAATCTGAAATGCAATAGTCCTCCAATGGCCGGCATGGTTTACAACAAGAACCAACCACGGTCTCTGCCTCCCATGCCACCCTGCAAAATCATTCTTCCCAAATCAATAGTATTACTCCCACCATTTGTAAGCACAAGACACATTTTTATTAGGTACTATAGAGTCTTGGAATGATTTCTCTTAAAAGAATCAACACCATCCTAAATGCCCTCTTGATAAAGAATCTATTGATGCAACATTTTGTCCACGAAGCATGCATAATAATTTAACCAAACATGGAGAGCCAAATAAAAACTTAAAATGAAGAAACCACAGCTTTGCCGAGCCTGAGCTTATCTGTAAGTTGTGAGCCCTGCCTCATCCATTTTGGTCCCCAAAAATGTCGCAAGGAAGCAACATTAGCACACTGCTATATCTTCACACCTCTCTGAATAACAGCAGCAAAATTTACCACTTCAGTATTCATTTTATATTCCTAGGTAAAAATGCCATGTGGAGCCCGAATGAAACCTGACAGCAGCAATTCATCAATCTGCACCGCGCACATGACAGCCCCTCCTCAGGAATTTCACAAACCAATGATGCATAGGGTAAACAACAACGAAATCACACACGATGCGCAGCTGCTGAGAACAAAAACAACGGAAGCAACTCGATGAAATCAGACCACCACACCACACTGTAGGCCTAAATAGGCAGGAAGGGTAACAAAGCAGTTAGGGGAAAGAATCTCACTCTGAAACAACACCTCTCTCTATCGTTGGCCATCGTGCACCATAGAGCACATAGAAAAAAAAAAAAGCATCAGCAACAATGGGAGAGAAAAAATGGGAGGAACACACAAAAGGCAAAACGAGGACCTATTAGAGAACTCAGGTCCGTTCACCAAGATTTCAAAGACAAATCAAGATAGCGACCTCAGGTCTGTTCACAAAGAATCCAAAGACAAATTAAGATAGCTAGTAATTTGATCCCAAGCTAGACTCACAAATATGAAAAAATCATGAACACTGCCAAAATCAGGATGAATCGATTATTAAATCAAGGTTCACAAAGACGACCATGCTGTGAGCCGAATCCTTAAATACAAATCAAGCTGTGGTCTAGAAATTACAAGATTAGAGGATCCATTATGGGCACACAGAAATTACAGACTAGAGGGGTCGATTGGGCACACAAGATGGAGGGGAATAGATTTCAAGTACAGGATACGAAATAGAAGTATAGGGATTCAATGAAGAGCGGACGAATGACGCAAAAGAAAATAGATTTATAGGATAATCAAAGTTTACGGAATCAGTTTCCTAAACTCCTTATGCAATAGAGCAGCACGCAGCCAATGAATACGTGGGATTTTGTCAGCTATACTCACCTCAGTAGCTAGCTTCATCCATAGATCTGTGGAGATGTGGCCGGATCGCACAAGCACCAAGCCCTGCAGCAGCTGCGAAGACATTGCCCGCCGGTGGATGGAAACAGGACAATGGCCGTGGATGATTCATAATCAGAGGCAAACGGCAGCGACTACTGTAGGGTTATGAGGCCACGGTGGGATCGGGGTGAGGATGGGCGGCGTGCACGTGGTGGAGATGAGGCCGCGCATGAGCTGCAACTGTGGTAGGGTTGCCGCCGCTGGTGGTGAAGGAGGAGGAGCCGATGGGGGCGGACGGAGAGACCACTGCAGGGCTGCCTCCCGATGGATCCGCGAGATCCGCCAACAAGGGAGCTAGAGAGGCCGAACGGCCGCTGAGGTGGGAGAAGAGGAACCGCAGCCGATATGGGGAAGGGCGGTCGTGAGGACCGTCGGGGTGGGGAGGGCCGCCGCAGTCACCGTCAGAGTAGGGAGCCGCCGCTCAGATCCAAGCGAGGTAGGCTCCGTCGTTGTGTGGGGTGCCGTCCACAGGAGGCGAGGCATGCTGCTCGATGTGGGAATCAGGGATGGGGCGCCGCCACCACTGGCCGTGGGACGACGCTCGCCGCCACCGCGTAAATCGAGAGCTGAGGAGGGAGAAATTAGTGAAAATGAGAGAGATGTTCAAAATGGTGAAAACTCGCTGTGCCCTTGCGGTCCCAAGCGTAAACTCTGCGGTGGTCCTTCCACGTCCTAAAAGCAGAGACACGGGAAACCCCATGTCGCACTTACCGCAATGGTCGATCCAAAAATCTGCCCGTCCACACCAACACGTGGCAGAAATCGAGCTGTGCAGTATACACCAACCCCCAGGTGGATAGAAAACATGGGTGTAAGAAAATTCACTCTAATATATATATATATATATATATATATATATATATATATATATATAATATATATATATATATATATATATATATATAAAGTATCAAACCCTAAGTCCTCCCCATTCTTCCCGGCGTGCCCCCTCCCCATCTCATTCTTTCCCGACGCCACTCCCCTCCCATTCCCACAACTCCCGACGCCCCCTCCCATTCCCGCCTCCTCCCGACGCCGCCCCTCCCCTTCCTCCCTCCACTCGACGCCGGCCCTTCCCCTTCCAACCTCCTCTAGATGCCGCCACATCCACTTCCAAGACAAGGCATCGGGCGGCGGCAAGATCCCGGCCAGAGGGCAACGGCGTAGCGTCCCCCAAGCGGCGGCGGCGGGCGGATCTCGACCACCGGCGCGTCCACAGCGGCGGCGCGTGTCCCCAAGCGGCGGCGGTGGATCTCGACGACCCCGGCCGGCGGCACCCGGCCCGGCGGCGGCGGATCTCCACCACCACCGGCGCGGCACCGGCGGATCTTGGCCACCCCGGCGGCGCCATGCGGCGGGCGGCGGGACCAGCCCCGGCTGGGCGGATCCCGGGCCGGCGGCGCCGAAAAACCTAGCGGCGGCCGTGGATCCCATCGGCCCGCATCGGCCCATTAGGGTTAGGTGCGGGCTTTTCTTTTTTTTTTTTTTTGTCCAGATTAACCGTGGCGGTTAAAAACCGCCACGGTTAATATTTACCATGGCGTTATTGGGCATCAAAAGACCGCCACGATTAATCCGCCGATTAACCGTAACCCCTAGGCTGGCGTGACGGTTGTAAAAACCGCCATGGAAAAAAAAAAAAACGCCACGGAAGTTAGTAGTAGTGGAAGTTAAAGCAACACTTGATAAACCTTAGATGCATATGTTCTCTCGTGGTCACATCTACATACTGCAGTCATGCGACAACACGCATGCATGGATCGGAATTATTACGTTACGTATACGCAGAGACATTGACTGTGTCAGTATATCTATAAATAAAATAAAATAAACAAAAAATATATATAAGCGTCGACGTCGTGTGCCAAATTGACATGCGTATCCGTACGTACTGAATGAATAAACAAAAATAGCTAGTATACGTGGCTACGTGCACAACAAACACAGCGTGCACAGTTTGATAAACTGACAGGCTATGCCTGTGGCTGTAACGCTACGCTAGCTACTTATCTGAACGGGGAACACGACACGGCGAGCCATTCATGGGATATGCTTCGTTCGTGTGTGGTACTGTGGTGTGGAGATGTTCGTTGAAATAAGTTCAATTTCACAACTTTCTCATAAATCAAACCTCTCTAATTTTAATAACCTCTTTTTCAAATTGAGTATAAAAAAATGGAATATAAAGTTATATTTCATGAATAATTTAACAAACTAATTTGATGTTGTAGATATATATCAGCTTAAACTTATCATTCACGACTTATCTATTTTTCTCTCATAATAAATCAAGATCGGGCTTATCACCATAAAAATGACCAACCAAACCGGCTGCACGTATGTTTTACAAATTTGACCAAATTTAGAGAAGGTTGCATCAAAACATATAACAACAGCGCATGAACTACTTGTATAGTTTTGGAATTGCCATGATTTGAAATTTCATGCCAAGTGCTAATTAAGTTGGTTATTATACAATAGCCCCACAACTTGCAAGCACTCCTGGTTCTATAATCAGTTTTTCACTAACCAGCAATATGGGTAATCAACAATGTTAGTATTGGTACTGCCGACTGCTCGTAGACAAAGATGTCCATAATGGTCAATTAAGAAAATGCTTTTGCCGTACGTCATTTTTTTGAGGGAATAAAAGAGAAATCACGTACTATGCCTCTAGGCTCTTGCAATCTCTCTCTCTCTCTCTTAATTATTATTACTATACGATTTTACATGTAGAGTCGGTGAAATTATTTAAACACGAGTGGCCCTTCTTGTAGTTTTAGTACCATCGGTGAAAACCCGATCTCTCTTTCTCTATAGGTGAGAAATTAATTTTACTGATAGTACTTCCAAATGACACGGTCTCTAAAACACACATTTGACATCTTATTATTATAAAAATATTAATCAAAAGTGATACATGTATACTTTTATAAAAGTATTTTTAAGACAAATCTATTCATATACTCCCTCTATCCCAAAATAAACACAATTGTTTTGACTTTTACAAACTGTGTTTGACCGTTCGTCTTGTTTAACTTTCTTCTACAAATATTATCACTTTTGTTATGACTTACTACAACACTAATGATATTTTAATAACATTTAATTTATTTTATAATTTAAATAAAAATTTTGAATAAGGCGTGTGGTCAAACCTAGTTCCTAAAAGTCAAAGAATTGTGTTTATTTTGGGACGGAGGGAGTAGTTTTCACTTTTACAAACTCAACAAATTAAAAGTTATCGATGATTTATATTCATAATGTTTGACTCAAACGTTGTCCTAATCGTCGATTTTTTTTTATTTTTTGACATGGGTGAGAGTACGATTTTACGCCCTAGCCATACTACAAGCTATCAGTGTGGCTATCAGTGTGGTTGCGTGTGGAGAAAGAGACGATGATAGATGATAGATAGATCGATGGACATATGGAATGATGGATTTAGTAGCTCGTAGCTGGCGTTGTCGTTGACCCAAACATCAAACATAACATCAAACATGGATGCAGGTTTCAATCCAATCCCGACGTGCGTCGCCGTCGTCCCTGCAGACCAAACGGCCGTCCGATGGATCCACCGGTAGCTTTGCACTTGCACACGACACTGTTGCTGCTTCCCCAAGGAAACAGTAAAAGGGTATGGGATGCATAGGGACGTACGGCAAGCAAATGCAATCGATTCCCCGTGCAGTGGAGCAGATCCAGATGAAAGAGCGTGCGTGCGTCCGCATCATGATTCGAGACGCCCTGACTTCACGGGCTCACGGCTGCCTGCCAGTTGACCACCATCACATCATCCATCATCTCATCACGCACTGCTTACGCTGGAGTATGCATGGAGATGGAGTATTGCCACGCCCCACGGCCATATGTTTCCTTGACGCCCTGTCCAGGGAGCCGATCGAGCCGTGGCCCATGGCCATTGGCCAGGCAATCCAGTCTCAGGCGTCCAAACGGACGCCCGGAAACATGAGATCGCTATTTGAGCCAGGCCGATTCTATCTCCAGGCGTCAATGAAATAATTAGCGCATCGAATAATTTAATGCAACACGGCTTAGCGGTGAAGACCATATTTATATATCATTTGAGTTTTAGAAGAACCAACTTTCAACATGCACGAGGCATCTCCTAATGGTTAGAGTAATTCATAGGATTAAAATGTTCTGTATCAGCCATTGAAACATTGAACGTGTTCGCTTATCTTGTCTTATCTTGTTTCAGTTTATTCTCTCATAGAATATTATTACGTTAGCAAAAATCAGCCCGAACAGCTTGATTTGTGAGAGCAAACCATAAGCAGTTCGTAGCTATGGCTACCCATATCACTATGGGCTGGCCATAAGAAATAAAAATATTAAATTTCTCTTCTTCCGTCTCTCACAACTCTCTCTCCCTCTCTCACAACACTATGGGCTGGTTTCTTTTTAATGTTTTTTTAATCAGGCAAGACCCACACTAAAGTCTCTACATTGTAGCAAAATCCATAGCTACCTAATATGAGACTCATCCTTATGGACTACTTGGTACACATACATTGTTGTTGCTCTTGCTCACTCCAATCATGAGAAGTCATCATTTTGATTTGGGCAATAGTCTTGCTAAACTTTTGAAGCTTATCTTGCCACATCTAGGACGGAGGAAAGAGTAAAAAGATTTGTTGTCCAAGTTGTTTCAAAAGTGACATAAAGAGGGATATTGTACTATTGCATCATGGTACTAGAACATTGCATTGTGAGCTAGTAGTAGGAGTAGCTGTATGGCTGCGCCATCATCAATCGACAGACGCACGCTGCGTGCAGTGGCCCATTCCTAGAAAAAGAGTCACATCGGCCGGCCACTTCCGTAAGGGCACTGCACGGCATGCGTTGGCGTTGGACTTGGACTTGGGTAGCTGCTGACGACGGGCCGGGGAACGGGGAGCAATGCTTGGTCGTCGCCAACACTCAACCATCTGCAATTGGACGGTTGCTTTGCTTGGATCCTTGCACTTGACTCTGTCCGCCTGTTACCATGGTTCCATCCATCCATCTTTGACGAACCAGTGCGTGCGTGGTGGCTGTGTTGTTCAGTTCGGATGGCAGGCAGACGAAGCCGAAAGCTATGGACAACAACGCATCGATATACATGATGACGCATGGAACTGATGACTGATCTGATCATGGCAGCCTGCTAAATCTATGCTAGATCTCTAGGTGACGGGAGCAACGTGGAGAAGTGGCCTCTTCTTCATTGGCCATTTGGGGCCAGGCATGGTGCGTTTCTGAATATGATCTGACCGCATGCATGTGCAGATAAACAGATGTGGGGACTGGGGAGTGGGGAACTAGAGAGGGGTCGGTGTTCCTTAACGTGGTTATCAACATTCTAGAGTATATAGAGGGGGTCTTTGTTGTTATTTTTCTTTTTCCTTTCAAAAATTCTATCATAGCAGTCTGTATCATAGAGAAGTAATAGATATATGCATAGGTGGGTATATAGAGTGAAATGCACCATAGCTCCACGAATTTTCCTGGTGTACCATATAGGTCCATGTAATTTTGAATTGCATGTGTGGGCCCTTAAATTTGATAACCCTTTCATTTGCAAGCTCATTCTACCTCGTTAGGGTCATTTTGTTGACGTGGCATGACTGGTTGACTATAGTCTAACATTGGGGTATGCGCCCTCCATCAAGGAGGCCCTCAATATCAGAAGGGCAAGCCCGAGAACGCAAGTGTAGCTTAGGGGGGCTCGGTCCGAACATGGGGATCCCGACCGTTGGGGAGCCCTCGTCAAGCCTCAGAGCAAACGCCCTAGCCTTAGTTCAGGTCCAATAGAAGCCTCGAGCCAAGACTCGAAGCAAGCTCCAGAATCTATCATGTGTTCAGAACCTAACACGAGTAGAAGCACTTCACCACATATTCTTGTTCCATAGTCGGGAGGCACTGTCTCGGCCACATCTCGGCAGGCCATAAGCAAGGGTTGTGACGCATCAAGACAAAGGATTTACCTACAACCGTGGAGCTGCTAGGGGCTTTGCGCCACTTGTCAACTCTATTGACGTCCTTAATCAACATATTTATACCGCCAATATTAATCTAAAAAAAAAAAAAAAAGACTATACACTTCTCAACACATATACCTTTACTATTGACCGAATTCCACTTGGACTAGTAGAATTATCACTTTGCAGGATTTACATCCAAATACCATGGATCATGCCAAGGAAGTGCGCAAAATGCCAAACCGAACAAACCAGTGAAAAAGGCCCAATACCAAAGTAAATAAGAGCCAACCCACGGTGCACCCGAAGGCCAGGCCCAGCCAGAGACCCACTAGACCCACCACCGTGCCTAAGGATGACAATGGGCTGGGTTTAGACTGGATGGAGTCTCCGTGCACCCAAACCGAAACCCGAAGTCGAAATCTGAACCTGAATCCAAAATCGATTTGGGTGGAAATCCAAACCAAACCCGCGGATACCTGGAACCCGAATGGTTACTTGAAACCTGCGGATATATATATACGCATATTCACATGTGTACACAAGAGGCAACAAATAATAAATACTTTCATGAGTCATTTTGAATAAATTTAATAATTTATGTAAACAAATTATTATTAACATACTACTATAAAACATGATTTTTAATTTTTAAATGATTTATTTTGAATGTCCATCGAATATCCACAGATGAAAAACTAAACCCGAAACCGGACTCAAACCCAAAAACCATGGGTGAAAAACCATCCCAAATCCGAACTCGGGGATCTGAAAACCGCATATATCCGCCCGAACCCGACCCACTGTCATTCTTAACCGTGCCGCCTCTCGGACCCATCTCTCTCGGGTGGTTCGCTCATCAAAGCTAATATTGTTATGTTACAGGGACACACTTTCTCGCGCAAATTCACTTGAAGACTCGACCCTCCTCTGCTGCCCCCTTGCGTGTCTTCTCTCTGCTTGTGTAAATGTTATGTTGGCAATCCAGCCGTCAAGGCCGGCGGCGTCTCCTCTCCGCGCCTATATAAACCCCAGACGCTGTTCGCTACTTGTACATCCTCCACTCCCATTCATCTTCTCTAAAGCTGCATAAAGTATGCTGCAACTGCAATGTAGTCCAGGCACTTGCTGCAATGTTTTTCCTGTGCTTGGTGAGAAGGTCCCTGTTGGAGAAGCAGGGCACGTGCAGAGACACGCACGCCGGAGCACGGCCGCCGATCCATCGATCGACCTCGCATACATGGCACACCTGCTGCCGTGTGGGGGTCGAGATCGTCGGTCGAAGCGAGGAAAGCTCCTGTGTTGGTGCTAGCTCCTGCACGTGCTCCCCTTCTCCACCATGGCCTTCTCACTACCTCCCGCGGCGCGCCATTGTCGCCATCCATGGACCTCAGCTACACCGACGAGCTGCGACGCTTCTGTCGTCTCGTCACTGGGTCATCAACGGCTGAACCTTGATGCATGCTGCGGCTGCAGCAACGAGCAGGGTCGCTGCGAGCTCTGCCATTTTAATGTCGCTGGTCGTGGAACCATCTTCTGCCATTTTAATGTCGCTGGTCGTGGAACCATCTTCTGTTTCTATTATATCTATATTTAGTTTTGCATTGTTGCCCGTAATGCACTCAAGTCATTTTTGTTTTTTTAGCTAAAGAGTCCAACTACTGAAATATTTATACGAGTAGGAGAAAAAAAATGTACAGTAGAAATCCCTAGGCCAATGGGTTCAAGCCAATTTTAAACTAGTAAAAGGTCCTGAGCAAACAACTAAGCTGACACGTGCCTCTTAGAAATCGCGAGAAAAAGTTACAAGTACAGTAAATTAGAAAAACAAAATGGAGCTGACTTTTTTTTTTTTTATCTAAATTTGGCAGAAATCAAGCTGTCAAGCTTGTCATGTTGTACGTTTCCGCTTTAATTCTAAATTTTTCTTTTTCTATCTTCATCAGATTTGTCTACTTGATGAATGTTTTCACGTTGAATCACAGGTTTTCACAGTAGTGCGGAGTTTGTCCAGTTTAATATTTTCAGTCTCAAATCAAACGGTTTAGTCGTTCACAAAAATGTGCCCCCATTGACTGGGTTTGAGGAGCAAGGTCTTGTGTTTCCCATACCCACCAAATGATTTCAATTTCAACCAACGATTTAATTGTAACCAGGAGGATATTATGCTTAGAATTAGGATCCATTCTTGATGAACTAGGCTAGTTACTGGCTGGTTGAGCTAAAAAATAACTAGTTGCAAGACTTGGCTAAACAATTAGCCTTCCTATTTGGATGCATTAAGACTAATTATTAACTAGCTACCAATTAGCTCTTTTTATCCACCAAACAGGCCCCTTGCGACCTCGGCAAAGCAGGTGCTTTTTTTTTGACAGAAACAAAGCAGGTGCTTTAGTATATAGTAACTCAATTACAACAGAATTTGCTCCCTGGATCAATCTTCCACCCTTCTATGAATATGAAAAAATACATGCTGGAGTAGAAAAAAATTTCTGATTTGGATCCCTCTGATCTTACAAACAAAAATCCATCAATCATAATGATCATCCTTATCCACCTCGTGTTATATGGAACAACATCAGAGTTCAATAGCTTCAACAATACCAGCTGAATGTCTTCAATTACACCAGGATGCTAGTTTTTTATTCTTCATTTGCACCAAAGCACCTTAGCAGAATGCAAAACACTTTGTGCATCATCTGTGTCCCGCAAATGTGTAATCAGTACAAAATAAACAGACATATCAAAACAGGCATGATGGCTGGTACACACTAGAGGTTATAGTTGCATAACTATGGTATTATTAAATAAATGAAAAAAAAAAAACACTATAGGTATAATTGCATAACTAAGGTATTGAATAATTGAAAAAAAAAAATATAAAGCAATTCTCGTACAATCTAGGATCTAATCAAATATGAACATCGACACTAAGATCACAAGTGCACTTTAGCTAAACTGCGGTCAACACTAAGTCTTCATGAATTTATAGTTCTAGTCTTCCTCTTCCAAGTGGTCAAGACACTGAATATGACAACGAACTTAGGCATAAGACAATACCCTTGTTGCATTCATTATAGTGCTTAATGTAGATTGCAAGAATTGTTCAAAACATCAAGAATTAATTTTACAAAAGAAACTGGTTGAAGGTTACTTCAACAGACCTGCAATATTCGAGGCAGAAATGTCATCAGGTATGTTGGCTTCAGATTCCACAGATACCTTTGCTATAGCAACCCCAATTGCAACGCTCTGGATGATATCGAAGCCTGCACATAGAGCTGAAAGGACACCACCAACCAAGCAATCGCCAGCACCTGTGAGGCTTATAACAGAGGCGGATATTGCAGGTAAATGAAAAACACATGTTCTTGAAGAGCCTTCTCCGCACAAATTAACACAATTGTTCAACGGAAAACACCCATCCATTTTTTCCAGTTGCTGTCTGGAGAAAAGCGTCTGTCTGCACTTGCGCTGGTCTTTCATGAAGTTAGTGTGCTCTTTGCAACAAATAAAAACACCATTCGAGCCAAGTGTCACAATAAGTAACTTGATGCCCTTTTCAAGTCACGAAGAACATTGCTTGGCTAAGTGTTTCAAACAAATATTCAACAGCATCTGCTTTCTCCTTGATCTGATCTATTTTCTGAAAATTATATTTCACTGATGGGGATAACGAATTTGCCATGGCAACAAGCTCAATCTCATTGGGGAAGTGCAAGTTATCTGAATCATCACAGCAAATTTATATGAAATGTTAAAACTTCAAATACAATGCATATTATAGTTTTTAATCTTTCACTCACATATTCTGCAACTGGTGCAATTCTTCGACTCTTCACCACTGAAACTGGCTCAAATAACACAGGCACCCCGGATTCATATGCAGCTGGGAAAAATAACTCAACATAGTGTTACAATAAACCTTTTGTCTTAAATTCCTATTCATTATGATTAAGATAAGGAAAATATAAAGGTGTAGTGTTAACACCTTTTTTTGTGAGTGTACAGTGTTAATAACTAGGACTGTAGAATACAGATGCTAAGCTCTTACAGTGGGGGTTTCCCCATCTGTATTTTCAGGTCAAAAAAAATTGAGAAATGAGGGTCAATTTAGAATACTGAGATACACAGCAATGCAATAACCATACTTTAGTCGAATGTAGAAAAATTACAAAGATCAGGGGTGTACATAACAAAGCTGACATAGGTCTCCCTACAAAGTATTCCAATAAGTTTCAGTCTATATAATTTACTAGAACTTGAACACAAAGTATACAAGTTTAGGGAACTGTAATTGTAATTACAGATGATTAAAAACAAAGAAAAGAAGCAGCATGCATTCTAAATATTTTCTAAAAAATTGTACAAGCAAAACACTCGACCATTAGATTTACTCAAATGGAACTTAAAATAAATCAAGATTCAATTGTGACCTTCAATGTCATCACCAGTAAAGAAGAGGGCAAACGAGTAATTGGACTTTAAAACAAGGGCAGTCTAGCAATTTTCCTAAAAAATTTGAGGTGGAACAAATGAACAACTTACTTATGCAGGCTGCTTTAAGTGACTCAGGAGGTAAATTCGCATCAAGCATTACAAGTGGTGCATTAGTGATATGATGACGGAAGCGATATATCCAGCTCGAGTAATAAAATTTTCCTGCCCAGAAAATGCATCTAAGTAAATCAATATAATTAATAAACGGAACTTTTCTCGCTTTTTCCAAGGTAACCGTACATATTGTGCTGTGCTGCTGTAAAAAACTTACAACTGCTTCAACACTTGCAACTCCGCCGAGTAATTCTCCACTACCATCAAATACATTTGATACTACTGGGGTTGCAACATCATCAGCCTGCAGAATTCCTGTCTTGTGCAGTTATTATGAAGTAATATCATAAAGTAGGCTGTCATGAAGATTATGTCACACAAATAATAGCAACCCTCTCTAGTGCACCATTCCATGCAAATGCAGACAACTGGAAAGGATTTAATGTTAACAAAGGAATAAGGAAAAAAAGGTTTTCAGAATGTCTAGCAATAGCCAATTATCTTACAAACTACCACATGATCCAATTAGTTTGAATAATAGCTGTTTACAGACCATCACGAGCAAAAAAAAACATATTAATCTGGAAATTAAATATCATATACACTAGAACATGCTACAGAGGGATTGGGTCAAGGCCTATCAGGGAAGCGAGAGAGCATTTAGCATTTAAGTTAGCATTATGATTTATCATACCCCCTTAGATAAGGCAATTCCTTTTCTCTAAGATTAGATACTATTGTTAAAGACATGTTAGCATCTGTTATAGTTATAGGGGTACTTTTCCTTCCTAGTCATATGGTGTCTCTGCTATCACATCGCACTGTAGGAGTTCCAGGGTTAGCTTACTGAGACCTCAGGGCCTCACCACAACCTTCTGCACACCTTAGTGCAATATATCTACATGTAAGACATACAACATTCGCTGTTTCACTCTTTATTATGGAGGAAATTTTCTATCTGGGTGATAATGATTAAATTTATCAAAATACAAATACAACCAGTTTTGTTGACCTCACAAGAAAAATACTGTTATGTGCCAGTGCCAGCATTTTAAGTTTTTATTTACAGGATAAGCATCCATCAGAGAAAAAACCGGTCAGACCGGACACTGATTACTTGAGGTAGAACTTAGGAGCCCATATAACAAGTATACAGGACTTCTTTTGAAGCAAAATGTATAAACAAAGTATTTATATGACATTAATTGCAGTGGTGAAAAACAGAAAGGTAGCACAATGGGTCTTCTTCATTCTATATTAGTAGGATTCCACCTTGCTTCTATTGCTTTCACGAAATGCACAATATGTCACACAAATTGATGCTGCACACTCACTACAACTGCAAAGTAGTTTTAACTGCAACCTTGTCATGTAATGGCTCTAATTCTTTGACCGCAAAAAAACAATGAAGTCTACTATTATGTGACATTGTAAGATCTTAGATTTCGTTTGTTGCACCAAAAACATAGGATTTCGACTAAGCATCACAAATACCATATATAACAGTAACGGAAAACAACAGAAACAGTGCAGAAAGAGCAACTCAATCCAAATTGGAAAAAAAAAAATGAGAGTATGGCTATCTTCAAACTTACCTTCTGTACGTAATCCAGCCGACCTCCAGTATTTTAAAAGGAAGTCCCCTTCAGCAGAGAAGAACTATTAGAGTATATATACAGGAGTAAACAAGGCATAATATAAAGTAGATCACTATAGTATATGATACCTATCCCTCAAAAAGAAACTGCATGATACCTGCCATATCATTTCCAACAACACTTATCATGAAGGGTTGTGTCCCAAGCTTTGACATGCACTCAGCAATATTTCTTGCTACACCTCCACTGATGTATTTAACCTAAGAATTATAAATTCACTGTTAAGTCGAATGTCATATAAAGAACTACGGATGAAGCAAATGCATACGATACAGACTAACAAAGTAAATAAAACTAGAGAAGGTATTGGAAGAAAATAAGAAACAAACATGGACTCAATATCAAATACTTAGAAGGAACGAAGTGGGAACTGAAGCATCTTATTCATAAGTCCCCAAAAAAGTTCTTATCCATATTAGTCTAATGACCTCATTCTAAAGTAGATAAGTACCACAACTCTGACAAAAGACAATACTCACTGAGTTTGTCACAGATACTAACTAAATAAGCATTAGGAAAAGTGATGATGCGGAAGGAATTGCATATGAAAGTTGCCATATAATAAGATGACCTTACCTGTACATATTTGCAATCCTCCCTACTTGTTAACATGAACCTTAAACACAAACTCGGTACATGACATTTACCATCTCAGAAGATAAAATCAAACAGTGTAATAGGGATCATGAACCAGCGGGATTCCTGATTTATATCCCACAAGCACATGGCGCAGCAAGTGACCATCAGATACACGATAGCCATCAATTACAAGCCCGTTCTAAGCACAAAGACAAGCCTACGGTGTCCAGTGTACCGAATCCTTGTTGCTCATGGTCGATTAGTCCGTCACACGATTATGCCTCGCTTCTCATAACCCAATGGAAGTGCTAGAAGAGTAGAGGGAGACGCACCGTTCCAGGGACAGTGCTGCCGGGATGGGGCGGCACGGAGGGCTTGGCATGGATATCCAGCACCATCCCGCCGATGATCACCGGGCTGGGCTCCACCTCCGCGAGGCTGCTTAACGGATTCTGCGACGACGGGGGAGAAATCAGGTAAGCAAAAAAGAGAAATCAAGGTAGGGCGGTACAGCACATACAGGGCGAAGCGGCGCGGGTGAAGGCAGAAGGAGGTGGCGGCGGACGGCTTCCATCCGCCGGTTCGCGGGCTCCGCCATGTATGTTCGCAGCGGCGGGACCTGGCCGGCGGCGGGTGTCGGAGACCGGGCTAGCGTCGATGGCCGCGCGATTCCCTTGGGAGGGGAGGGAGGAATTCCAGCAGTAGGGGGTGGACTATGGTCTTCTCACGCCCAGGATTATGTCCGGGAAATAAAGATTTCGGTGAAAAACTTTCCTCCAAGCCTATCTAAATAGTTATTTAAATATAGCCATCTTGTATTTCGGATTTCTCACTGGACAAAAACAAAATTTCAGATTTCTCATTAACCAAAAATAGAAGACGGAAATGACTGTGGAGTGTCCATGTTAGAAAAACAGTTGGAGAGTGAAATAATATAGAAAACGATTTGTATGCAAATGATTCTCCAAATAATGATTTAGAGAGTGAGATTTACAAAGGCTCTTGGATAAGAGCATCTCCAAGTGATTAGTTAGAAAGACTAGCCAAATTTTAGTGATTTAGCTACTCTCTAAAATATATTTTTCAATAAAATACTAGAGTACTCCAATAGGCTTTGTAAAACATGGCTAGTGAGTAATTTACCGAGTAGAGAGCGAATGAGGTGGGATAGAGAGCTATTACAACTGCAAAGTAATTTACAGAGTCTGTTAGAGATGTTTTTCCTTTCACAATAGCTAAATTTAGATTTAGAAAATGTTGGCTAATCTTTTGAAAATGCTCTAAGAATCCAAAGATAAAGAGAGAAACAAAGAATATCACTACTGTATAAACAAAAAGTTTGAGAGTAAGTAGTACATAATCTTTACAATTGTTTTGTTAAGAGCAACTTCAAGGGACTCTCTAATCATTTCTAAATGCTACGAATCAAAACTTTGGTGAAAAGGTATGCTCCAACAGCTTGTCTAAATGATGATTATACAATTATATTTATCTTCTATTCTAGATTTCCCGCTAACTAAATATAGAAGACAAGAATGACTCTCTAGAGTGCGCACGAGATGAAAAACAGTTGGAGAGTGGAAAAATATAGAAAGTGATTTTTTATGCAAATGACACTTCAAATAATGATTTAGAGAGTGAAATTTAGAAAAGCTCTGGGAGATGCTCGTAGAATAGGTTACCCATTTTTCCGCGCCACACGAATCCACTAGAATGTGTTTTCTTTATTTATGTACTATAATGTACTATAAACAGTAAAAAAGACCACCTAAATTATATAAAAATGAAAACCTATAAAATCTTAAATATCAAAGTAATTCACGTGCGCAGACTTTCAAAAACTGTGCGGATTTAATATCAAATGTTGAAGGACTTATATGAGAGTTAAATATCAAAATTTCTCGCTCTAAACATGGTATAAAAGTGCATTCGTCCACAGGATCCACATCACGGGAGCAACCAGACCCGTTACAGGGCCCAATTGATTTCGGATGATTTTATTTAGCAAAAAAGAAACAACTATTTTAAAAAGAGTACGTCTGGAACTACATTTCTATACAAGTAAATTAGGTCACACAACATGTATTGGTGTGATTTAATTAACACACGCTGCATGTCCCACGATCACTTTCCAGGTGCACTAATGTCATAGCGTGATTCAATTGGCACGTTTAGCGTCTTTGCCGATGTATGCTCAAGATGTGCAAATAGATTACCGAGTTGTTCTTCGTTAGCACCCATGTTTTTACTTATGTTCCTGCTCTTTCATGTTCGCCAATAGAATCCAGCTCACAGCTCAGCAGCTTGAAGCTAGACCCTGAGACGCCTTAACCACACACTCTGCAATCAGCAAATTCTATACCTCCAGATTGAACACCCTGAGGTACAAGCACGAACAGGCTGCCAAAGCTGATCAAATTGGGATAGCTGGGCAGACCACCGTTGAATTGAGCAAAAGGAGTCATCACTGAACACTAATAATGCAATAACCAAATAGAGCAACAATTTCCACAGATTATACATCACCAGATGTAAATGTATTGGATTCAGTAAATTTGATAGTTTCTAGAGCCAGATAAAAGGTCTATGACTCTGTCCATGGAACACACAAGTACATCATGGATACATAGGTAGAATAGTGCAGCAGAAAACGCTGACAAGCAACACAATATACACGTGCGAGAAGATAAATTTGCATCAATTGTTCAGCCAGCACGACAGTTCACCAATTTAACGGGGGTAGGCAGCTCATGGTTGTTTGGCATTTCATTAATTTCATTTCAGTTATATGTCACTACCACCAATTCCAAGCCTGGAAGAAGAACAAATCGAATGAGCCAATGAAAACTAAGAAAAACTGAAACGGTAAGAGAGTAATAGTCTTAAGTCTTAAAGCTATTGTCAATGAAACAATTATGCAGAACAGTAGTCATAGACTCATATAACTGCTAACCTAGCAATGAAGAACATGTATAACTATGCAGGCATTATACAAAACAAAGTTATCCACAAGTATTCTGGAGGAAGAGTGTTTCATTAGTTTCCAATGAAATTAATTAAGTAATCATATACAGTGAGAAACATCGGTAAAACATATAAGGATTACTGGTTAGACAGAAAAACGTGCCATGTGGAAACATGAAACAAGCAGCAGTTTGCTCTAAACCAGTAAAAGTGCAAACATCACTTCCAGCATGTAGTACCCAAAAGTTTTAATAACAGAACTGCTATTACATAAGTTAATATGCAAGCCTCAGTTAAAAATTTATGATTTAGCGATAAGAACAATAGGGATACAGATTATCTTGAAGAAGATAATGATAAATGAATGAACTAAAACAGCAAGTTGCAATGTCAATTGACCTACTCATGTCCTAAAAAGGATGCTCACACTATACTGGGATAAAAACAGAAAAAAGAAAAGCAGCACTATGGAATAATTGCACATATTGAAGGCCAATAAACAACCAAAAATAACTTGATTACTAAACACTTCTTTTTCTTGGACACAAAGAAGAGCTGTGTATTATTTCACCAATATAAGAAATAAACTTGTTAGGTTAAAGGCCCTAACGGCCTGAACAATTATACTACTAAACACATCAAAATGAAGCCTGTTTACAACTGAAAGATATTGATCTAAATTACAAACAAGTGATGGATTTCCTAATCATTTTGAACATATATTCAGCTAAGATGCTGACAAGAAAAAATAACATACCATAGCAAATGATAGGTTAACATCACATGTTCAAGAAACACCTCACCTCAGTTTACAAGATAAATTGGGACAATCATCTCATGTATTGTTCAGCATTTCAGCTCCATCGTCTCCAGCATCAATGCTCAAGCCTATGAGAAAAAAAAAAACAAGTCCAATGAACCGATAAATAAATAAGTAAAGCCAAATTGATAAAATAGAGAAAAGGTTTGCTAATTAGATTCAGCTATGTAACCTATTAGTTTTTTTATTACAAGGTTAGAATGGGCAAGAAAAAGGGCCACATCAAATGCCAAGTATAGTATACTGTACACAGTAAATCACTCTGAATAATATTACTTATCTACCTAATGCACAACATGTTTAGTCAGATATGCGCAACATGTTTAGTCAGATAAACATTAAGTTAACTATGACGACTTAGTTCTAGCCATTTCAAATGAACCTTAACTAAATATGTTCAAATTAAGAAACTTAGTTCTGGCCATTTCAAATAAACAAATGAGAATGACCAGTTGGATGTAACATGTTACATCAAGTAAAAATTTTCCTGAAGATCAAAACACTATTCAGTTCTAATCTAACCGGGTAGAGGTGAAGACATCACCTGCAGAAGTATTACTCCACAAGCTAAGATTCACGTAATTCACGCAGATTTTTTTTTTTTTAATTTGATGATAACAAGATCAATTTAGATAAATCATAAATATGTATTGCAAGAAATATAATTAATAAAACAAACAATAAGCTTTAAGCTTCCAAGTGTGGTAATCAAGCTACTTATTTAGGATATTGACTTTACTTAAGTGATAGTATTGCCAAAAATTTCTTAACATTTCAAAGCTGGTGCTGAGAGCACCATTCCATTGAATCCCCTCCGCATACCTCAATTGTCTGGCAACAATAAAAATATCTACCAGGTTCATGTAGTTCCAAAGTAATAATTATACCAAATTAATTTATTATGAGTTTGGCAATATCCCTGTTTGCTTGATCTTATCACCCAGAATCAGCCCTACTTTTTAGCCATGGAACACTATTTTTCTCTCAAAACAAATCAGCCACAAATAAATCCTGCCGAACAGCGTAACTTGAGAAAGAGGTAAAAGATTACAGCGCATATCTTCAAATTGCTAGTGAGCTCTTAAGCATAGGAGTGATATTTCAATTGTCATACATACAGCAAAAACAGTGGGATCTCATTACTTGTGCAGCATAAGATAAGCTGACCTGCAGTATATAAACTTGTGTAGGGATAATACGCAGTAAAGCGGTTCGTCATCGAAGTTTTGTGAGCTGTGTTGAGTCAAGCTGGATCATGTAGATGCCAACACTCGCACAAATAAAGAAAGCATTGCTATCCTCATCAAACCCCAGAATGGCTGTCAGCATTAACGTTGTTAACCGACGACCTACTGAAACGAGCTTGTCTAGTTCAACAGTTTTCCATGGCACCCACATGCCGGCAGCATCTGAATTGGTCTCTCTCTGCCACAACTGGATGTTCGGCATTAAAAAGTTGCAAGGCCAAGCCTGTTTCCTTCTATTCGCAGGGCCTGAATGCCTGAATTGTTTGTAACCCGGGGTCCTCTGGCTTCTGAATTATGGCCAGACTCTGGCCATCCAAATCAAACTCAAGGATGTCACTGGTACCCATAAGTATCCAGTAAAGTCGGTTTCCAACAAGGACTGCAGGCTGATGCAAACGAGAAAATGGAAGAGCTATTGAGCTGATGTTGCCCCATTTACCAGACTGCGATTCATACAGGCACGCGGACGCAAGCATGTGGTGGAGGTCAGTATGATGCACCAATACCAGTTTGAAGCCTTTGAAGGGGATCAAGCGGCAATCAGCGTGCACGTGGCCGTCGCCGGAGGAGCTCAGCACGGCGCCCTTGTAGTAGCCGTCTCTTCTGTTGAACTCCGGTGGGAAAGGCACGCGGCACTGTCTGCCGGTGACGGGGTTCCACACCACGGCCTCGAACCGCGCGCAGTCGACGAGGAGGGCGAGACCGTGGCGGCAGCCGAGGAAGCTCAAGCAGTCGCCGTCGCGCCGGGGCAGGGAGAAGCGCGTGCCAGGGATGCGGTCGGGCCGGCTCAGCGTGGGCACGAACTCGATGTCGCCGTCTTCGTCGGCGAAGAAGCCGAGGAGGGGAGGCGCCCGGTGGTGAGCGCGGAACCGGCGGAGGAAGGCGGGGTCGGAGAGGAGGCGGCGCCAGCGCTTGCAGACGAGGGAGGCGCGGGGCAGCGACGAGGGGAGCGGCGGGAGGCGGAGAAAGATCTCCCGATGGATGTCGTCGTTGTCCGGCAAAGGCGCCACCTCCGGCTCCAGCGCCGGCGAGGTAGCGCCCTCACTCATCTGGAGTGCGCTTGTTCTGTGTCGTTCCGTGAGGCCTGAGTTGGGCGGGCGGTGGAGGGCGAGCGGCGCGCCGGCGCGTCGGTGTTGGCGTCGACGGCAGCGTAAGGAATGGGGTGGACCGGAGGTCCGGAGTAGTGTTGTGTTGTATCGGGTTGGGCGTGCCCAGCCACAGTTTTTTTTTCTTCTCTACACCGGATGACGACGGTAACACTTTTTAAAGGATGTGTCCTAATTGAGAATGGTCCATGAAAGGGAGAATTGTGGATTATGGATTTAGGGGAGTATAAGTGCATAATACCACAAGGAGACATGAGCAAGGACAAGATGAGTTCATAATATTCTCTTATCTTTTGGTATATTTAGCATCATATGAACTTGTTCTTGCATTGCATCCTAGCAAATAGATAGTTTTAAATTTTGCAAAATATTATTATTTGCTTGCTTTGGTGGTGTTGTCATCAATCACCAAAAAGGGAGAGAATGTAAGAAAAATGGACCTCGATTCATTTAGTTTGGATTTTGATGTTTGATGAACAACATGACCAAATAAGACTAACAAGTTTGCAAGTGTTTATTGTGTAGTCTCATAGGATGCAAAACATGGCTTGGACAAAGGCAACAAGATGATCGAATGATTAACACCTCAAGCAAAACCTTAGAAGCTATAGAGAAGACTCCAAGATCAAGCATAGTCCAAGGCATGAAGGTGGGACCAAGTTCGAACCAAAGTTATGGCCATTTGATCGGGCGTTGGTTTCGCTGAAAAGAAGGGGGACGCAGGCGTGAGTCCATTTGGTCAAGCGGGACGCTACCCGGGCCGAAGTCCGTTGGTCCCTTCCCAAGGTGGCGCCGCAAAGCCGGGGAGAAAGAGAGCGGGGGACGCGAGTGAGTCCGGTCAAGCGGGGGGACGCGTCCCGTTGCTCATTTTGATGTTCGTGAAACTTCTTTGGACACCCGGGGATCTTTGGTGCCCGAGGCGGGGACGCTACCGGCCTGAGTCCTATAGTCCCTGACAGAGAGTTGTAGGTGACCATTGCAAGCGCAGACGCTACCCTGGTTGCGCCCCCGGTCCCGAAGCCGGGCCGGGTTGTGTTGACAACGACTAGTTTCTCATTTGAGCCTATATATACATCACCTTTTTAGGCCATTTGAGGGGTGTGAGAGTTGGGAAACATATATAGGGTGCTTGTACACCATTTTAGTGCTCTCCACTTGCATAGTGCTCCAACAAATATTCGGTGATTAGCATAGGTGTTTTGGGAAGTGCTTAGGTTAGTTAGACCACAACTCATGTGCTTGCTCTAGGCTTCGGCTTAGTGTTTAGTGAGATTTTTCAATCTCTAAGAGCCGTACATCGGAGGGGCTCAAAGTCTTGCGAGACCACACCAACCGCGATTGTGGTGTGGCGCCACCGTGTACCAAAGGGAACAAGGCCCGTGGCAATTCCGGAAGCTTGATAGTGAAGACGGCGGGAGCATCCGGGAGAGGCTTGCCAAAAAGGCACGTCGGAGACCCACTTGCGCGTGGGGAAGGCCCGAGGCTATCCACGGAGTTACCCGAAGGGAGCTTGGCTCTTGCGAGGGATTCCTTACGAGGGGGCTCCAACGAGGATTAGGGGAAGCTTGTGCGCTTCTCGATACCTCGGTAAAAATATCGAGTCGCCAACGGGAGTTTGCATCTCTACCACCTTTACCTTCCGCATTATTATTTGCATTGTCTTTGTGCTTGTTTTACCTTTCCTAGCTTTGATAGGCTAGTTGATAGAATTGGAACTTAGGGTGCAAAACTTTTGTGTGGTAGAGATAGCAACACACTTAGCAAAACCGTAGTTGCACATATAGATAGATTACATTCTTGCAATAGGTTTTGATCAGGTGGAGTTAGAAGCCATAGTTAGAAGTAGTTTTTAAGTTGCCTAATTCAACAAGCCCCCACCCCTCTTGGGTGTCTTGATTCCCTTCACATTCCTCTGTTAGGCGTTATCAATTAGTAGATCACTGTGGACGCTAGAACCGCTAGCTGCCCTCAATGTAAACGATCACAGCCAACAAATAAAAGATCAAACAGTACACTTATTCAAGCTGGTGGTCATGTTGACTATTTTGAGGTAATGTTCTACTATGTTGAAAATACTATCTTTCATAGGTCTTCTATTAGTGGTTGAGTTTTTATTACTTCATTCACTCATCCTGGTTTTTCTTCTTACTGTTACAATAACATAAAGCATACTGTAAGATGAATTGCCGAAACAAAGAGGGATTAAACAGATTAACAAGTTCCATAGTTTTCTTGCTCACTTGAATGAAGACTCGTTACCACAGTTTTCTTACTGTTTTGCAAACGCTTAGCTGCTCGTGGACGTAATCTCCACAGCGGTTTGCAAAGCGTTTGTGATGTTTACCAGCGATTTGGCTAGCTAGGTCTTATGAGTAATCTACTCTGTCGCTAATGCACGAGCTAGAGAGGACAAGACAACGTTAATTCCTTGCAATGAAAATCGGAATACCTAAAAGTAAACAAATAAAACACCTTTTATCAATACGCAAGAAGTTAACAAAGCACAAACCAAACACACATGAAGACGGCTCTCGCATGAACTCAATCAAGTTCAAGCGAAGTGGGTTTTGGCCGACTTGTTTATCAACCAGCCTTCCATCTCTCGCATAAGCTGAACCTGAGTCCACATGGGGCCCTCGGCGAAGACGCACCACAGCCTGTCGACCACCGTCGCGTTGGAGAGCAGGAACTTGGCCAGGGCCCTCTGCGCGGTGCCGCCCTGGTAATGCACCAGGTTGATCTCCCTCACGTTGTTCCTCAGGCAAGGGATCATGGCGCTCACCGTCGTCAGAACCGAGTGCGGATTGTAGCCGGAATTGTAGCTGAGATGGTGCGCGTCAAGTAGCTCCTCCTCCCTGAAGGATAGGTAGTCCGGGCGGCCACCCCAGTCGTGTTCCCGAGGATGGAAGGCTAGCGACAGCGTCTCCAGGTTCGGGGCGCGCTCCAGGACCGTGCTCATCGCTGCGATAGCGCCGGTGTCGTCGTCGGGAAGGCATCCCCTCATCTCGAGGTGGTGGAGGCTCGAGAAGCAAGGCAACCTCATCGGCACGCCCCTGTCGAGGCCAGAGCCGAGGCGAGCTGACTCGAGGTGCAGGTGCTTGGCGTTCACGAAGAGCCGCAGGAACTGCCTCAGTTTGACGAGCTCGTCCTCCGACGTGGGCTCTTCTCCGCAGATGTCGACCTTGCAGTAGAGGATCCTCGTCGAGCCGCCGCCGTGCATGGTCAGGAACGAGCCGTCGGTCACGGCGCCCCTGTACTCGAACGCTTGTAGCTCCGACGAGTCGACGGCGACGGTCGTCAGGTTGTGGCAGCAGCGGAGAGCCAGCCTGCGAAGGCGAGCGCCGGCGACGATGGAGAGCGCGGTCACCGCGCTGCACGCCTCCAGCGTCAGGTCCACGAGGCGCGGGCAGCAGGCAACGAGCCGCTCCACGTGGCTCCCGGGGTCGGAGACGTTGGACAGGAGCAGAGTCTCCAGGGACGGCAGGCTGACGGTGTCGGGCGGGGCGAGCCGGCAGGAGCTGAGGGAGAGCGACCGCAGGTGGGAGCACGAGAAGATAACTCTCGTCGCGGTGTATTCCGCCACATCCCACGGCTCCCTGCACGGTTCATCGTCTTCAGAGGTGACGACGGTGCTGTCATCGTCGAACTCGGATTCCGCCGCGTCGATCGTTGACGCAGGCCTGTCAACAACCATGTTGTCGTGCACCGCAACTGGTCGGCGTGCATCAACGTCGTTCTTGTGCTGCTGTTGGCCGCGGCGGAGTGCGTAAGGGTAGCCGCAGACCTGGCGGCGGCACCGAGGCGGAGGTCGAGGTCGAGGCCCTCGGCGGCGCCCCGCTGCACGGCGTACGAGACCCACTGGTCCACCGTCAAGGAATCGCCGCGGAGGCCGCCGTAGCCTTCCACGGCGACGCGGAGGGTTCGCAGGGGTACCGCGCCGCGTCGTCGTTGGCGGGCAATGATCCCGGCGCTGACGATGCTGAAGAAGGGTGGCGGCGGGTTGGGGTCTGCTGGAGGGCCCCACCCCGGGGAGTAGGAGCGGAGCTTGTCGTAGTCGGGGATCGGGCTCTCTGGCTCCTCGAACGAGATGGTGTGTACGGCGCCGAAAACGTGGCGCCACCGCGACGATAACACCGCCGCGCGCGCCGCCTCCTCTGCCGGGAGGAAGGAGAGGACGTGGCCGAGCGCGTGGTCGGTGAGCATGCTCAGGCGGTCGCCGCCGCCGGAGGACGTCGCTGCGTGGTCCATCGTGCCCGTGGGATCTGATTCATCGCGCTAGCGCCTTACTTTACTTTTATGGATGGTTCATCGATCAGAATCGGTTTCTGGATGGCACCGACTTGGACTTGGAGTCCGATCCTCCGATGGCCGAGATCATTAAAATTAAGACAGACGATCGAGGTAAGGTGAGAATCACATCACATCACAAATTTACAAAACCGCCGAGCGACGACAATGACGACGGGTGGCGACGACCGCCTGTCCGAGCTCTCCGACGACCTTCTCCGGCGCATCCTCTACTTCGTCCCCTCCAAGGAGGCTGCTCGCACCAGCATGCTCTCGCGGCGCTGGGGCTCGCTGTGGCGGTCGTCTGGCGCCGTTAATCTCGCCGTCCAAGTCCACGGTTTCGAACATTTAAGCGATGACAGAGAGACCGACAACTACGCAGAGGCCCAGGAGGCCTTCTTCTCCAAGCAAGATGACTTCATCAGCTGCGCCAAGGCTGTGCTCGACGCTGCCGAGGTCCACATCACTAGGCTCACCTTGCGTGTGGAGTCCAACGACGTCCACGGCGGCGAAAGCGCCATCAGCCGGTTCCTCTGCCACAATAGGGACTGGCACATAGTCAACGTGGTCGGGGATGTGGTCTCCCACCAAGCGGCGCGCGCGTTGAGCTTCGGCGTCGCCGCCGTCGGCGTCTCCAACGCCTACCTTTACTTTGAGCAAAGAGAACAACGGGCACCGGCAGTCAGGGATCTATAGGCTCGCCTCCCTCCCGTCGGAGACCCTCCGCGTGCTGGACCTCACCGGATGTGACCTCATGTCGACCCCGGTGGCCGCCTTGCCACTCCCACGGCCGGGCGACACTGCGGCTGTGCTTCTCGCTCCGTTGAGCTCCAAGTTCTCGAGCCCTCTTGGGCCGCGACCAGAGCTTCGCCACCGTGCAACCGAGTCTGTCTTCTTCGACTTCAGCGGCGGCACCGGACTCCCGGCAAACTCACGGGAGCGACTATGAACTCGGCGACTATGAACTCGACGGTACCCGCAGGCGAAGCCGCAGAACCACCGGTGCTCCACCTAAGCTTCCAGCCGCGACCGCGTCTTTGGCGCGGCGGCGGCATGGAGGTACCTTGTTGGCGGCCACCTGCGACATATTTTTAACGTCAACATTCTACCAATAAGGGGGTGAAACTATACCTTACTACACACATATACATTTATTATTGACATAATTCCACTTGTAGTGTCCAAATTATTATTGTGCAGATTTATATAAGAAACAAGTAGAAAATGCACCAAAAGGCTCCCCCGTGGAAAGCGCATTCTCGAAGAACATCAAGCCCAAGAGAGAAATGGACCAAACACGCAGAGAGCTGGGCCAAGCAAACACCGCCACACAACTTTTCAAGCCCAAACACGCCAGCTGCCAAGGCCGGCCCGAACCGAGCCAGGGCAGTGCGCGCGCACCACCCTGTGCGCCCGCACCCATCCCGAGGCGGTTCAGGCCCAGGTTTGGCGAGACGGTGCATTACCTTCCATGGAGGGGACTCTGTGCCGACGTTGGATGGTCGGTTCAAGCAGATTTGGAAGGTGTCCAAGGACGGTTTTGGCTCCTTCCATGTGGGGAGGGATATTTTCCAATGAGCCCCTCTCCTCTACCTATAAAAGGAGGCCCTCTCCCCTCATTCAACACACACCACACAATAGAGTCTCTCTCTCCTTTTTCTTCTTCTTTCTTCTTTCTTCTTCTTCTTCTTTCTTCTTCTTCTTCTTTTTAGTTTGTACTTAGGAGGAGTTTGGCAAGAATAATAAAAAGGAGAGCAAGACATTTTGGAGCTATTCGGTATGAACAATTTAGAGTTCTTCATCTCGTTCTTGTTCTCTACTTATCAATATAGTCATGTTCTTGAATTAGAGCAAAGTTCTTGTGATATAATCTTGGTTGAAGAACTAGTCTATAGTTCCTATATCATGATCTTGTCTTATAGAACTTCGTGCTTAATTTATCATACATACATGTTTAGACCAAAGAGCTAGATCGATATGATGAGTTCTATCTAGAGTTAGACTTGGTTGATGTTAGGTTACGGGATTGGTAGTCGCACCTTCGGGTCGTAACTCTTGGAGAAGGAACTCTTTGACCGGGAACCTTGATCGACCCAAGAGTTGTGGATGATAGTGCAAACGTGGTGTTTGGGCTAGCGTTCACTTATCTTTTGTGGCGCATCCCACCGGTTGAGGGGGTAGGGCGGCTTGGTCGTGACAAGCCTTGTCCGTCCCTTAAAATCCCCTCCACGTTCGGGTGTGGCGCAAGTGCTAATTGCCTAAGTCGCCCGATTGGGCGTGGGCGGTGCCGAAGTAATTCAAGCGAGACCTTGGCTATCTTGACTTAGAATCTCTAACTATAAAACATGTGTGTATCTGCTATCTTGACATGACTATCTAGGATATGCACGCTCCATATTAGATTTATTTTTTTATTCATTATTTTACCTTTATCCTTTTTTTTGAGATTACACGAGACAACGCAGACACTCAACACGCACGCACACTCACCCCTATGAACACACGCACGCAAACCCTACCCCTATGAGCACCTTCGAAGGATCGAGCCGGCAATCTTGAAGTTCACGAAGTCACCACAGGCGCCATTGTCGACGGGACGTCGCCTACCACTTAATGCGCCGCCGGAAAATTGCAGGGAAATAAACCCGGGATAAAGTGTCGCGACTTTGATTTGAACCACGGGTGGGAGCACACAACCAATGGCCTTTGCCATTGCATTGAGATTGGCTGTGTGTGTGTCAAGTTATCCTACTACTTATCCTATTTTACCCCTTTTATGAGCATTGGTCTATTATACATTCGTGTTATCTTGTTCATGTCTCTATTAGATCCTTTTCCACCATGCCTTCCTTTGGGAAAATATAAATAACGATCCCTCGAATATCTCCGGGTGAAATGCTACAATGATAGATCCGCATGCGCTTTTGTGGATGAATATCTTATTTGGCAAGATCTATCACCGTTGATGTACCTAGCGTTATCACCGACACGGTGGTTTCACTTAGGAATGTCAACGGCGTATTTCGGCGCCATTATTGAAGATGGGTTCTAAACCTGTTTCTAATGATTGCGCTTAAGAAATGCAGCAGGTACAAGATTCAGTCATCGAGATCGATGCGCCCAGGCTGCAATCCTTCAAATATAAGGGTCACATGCGACGATTCATTCTACGATCGGCGGCACCTAGCATTGCACGGGTGGACCTACACTTCCTGCACAGCGACAGCGACGACGAGAAAGAAACAAGACGCGTGCTCTTCTGGCAGTTCCTGCACAACTTTACCAATGCCAGGACCCTCAAGCTCAAGGTGGGAAGCTACCTCCAAGGACGTTGCAGCCATTGGCGAGGCCAGGCGTGCCAGGCTGCTGTGCGCGTTCCCCAGGGCAGAGTGCCTCGAGCTGGAAGGGATGCATGTTCCCAAGAGCAAGACGACGGCCGTGGCCATTGCCAACCTGCTGCATTGCTGCCCTGTTCTTGGTGAAATCGTGTTGAAACTGAGCGTTCCGACAGCTCTCCGTGTCAGGGGTTCACGGTATGGACATGAGTTCTTGGAAAGGAAAGATAGATCAGATTACACCAAGTCCGTGGAACAATTTGTGCGCCGCCGGAAATCCAAGACAATCATCTCCACAGAGGATGGCATTTTTGGCTACAATAAATATAATGATGTTACTGGTATCCTGGCCTCAGTGGGCACTCGTTTGCCTGCTTGCAGCGCACCGTGAGAAGAGTTGGCCTGCACTTCACATTGGACAACAACTCCATCTCCAGCTGCCTTGGACTGCGGCTTATCAAATTCTTCGCTGACCATGCTAGGGTTCTTGAAGAAATGTGTATTGACACGGGCAACTAGAAACTATACGAGCACCTCAAATTTAACGTGGAAACGCAGATGGCACTCGCACCTATACCTATCTCAGCCACAGCTTCTATCAAGTACAAGAATCTGGCAGAAAGTTTGTCGGCCCTTGACCTTGCCAAGAGTACAGCCAGCTTTACGGTGTTACCCTTCAACGGCAGGAAATGGTGGACTGCACACTACCGGATCCAGGGCACTCAGCAAAGACTAGTTTACACTCTCGGCAAAGAATCAGCCGAAGGTGTAACACGTTACACTCGGTAACACCGAACACAACAACGTTTTCTCGGTAAAGGAAGCCTTCGCCAAGTGTCAAATCTCTGCACGCTCGCAGCCTTACACCATGTGTCTAACGCTCTTTACCGAGTGTCCCACGCGTGCACACGACGTAGAAAAAGTTCGCTAAGCGCGCTTTGATTTGGCGGCGTTCTTTGCCGAAGTGTCAAACTACTACACTCGGCAAAGAAGTTGAAATTTTTTATTTATTTATTTATTTTTTTCGAAAGTGCTGCCGGTGTAGACACTAGGCAAAGACCTTTTACTTTTTATTTATTTATTTTCTTTGCCTGAGTGCTACGGCACTAAGCAAAGACCTTTTTTTATTTTCTTTGCCGAGTGCTGCCCATTTAGGCAAAGGCCTTTTATTTGCTAGGGTTTTTCAAGAAATGTGTATTGACATGGGCAACAGGAAACTAAGCACCTCAACTTTAACCTGGAAACACAGGTGGCACTCACACCTATACCTATCTCAGCCACAGCTTCTATCAAGTACAAGAATCTGGCAGAAAGTTTGTCGGCCCTTAACCTTGCCAAGAGTACAGCCAGCTTTACGGTGTTACCCCTTCAACGGCAGGAGAGGGTGGACTGCAAGCCTTAATCCAATGTTCCATCATCCAAGATATCAAGAAATATATATTTTTGCTTCATTTGTCCTTGTCCTACAACTTATTTGCAAGATTGTGTTGACAATGTGCATGCATGTAGAGGATAGCTTGTACAGGTTGCTTATATCCTTTGCCAATGTGTTCAGCTTCAAAGTCAAGAACACACCAAAATAAAACTTAAATGAAGCAAGCTAGAACGCCTGCTTTGTGACAGTTATTATATGAGTTACCATTATTGTGGTTCTAAGAACAAGGATTTGAAAGGTTGGCTGTTCTAGCAGATGAACGTCCTAATGATTGCCTTACTTCAATTGTCCTAATTCATCCTGTGGGGTACTTGCTGAATTGGGTGGGAAAATGCAATGTTAAGCACACGGATTCACTTGATTGTAAATTTGTAATCTAATATGTTTGCCTGTGCTCCATGCATGAAGTCGTTTTTCTGGACCTCACGTAAATTTGTCAGTAATGCTTGACTTTTTGCACTGAAAAAATCATAAAGTAGACTGAGTATTGTAGCCTAACTTTTGATTATTTATGGTAGCAGATAACCCTTGTATGTAACAAATGCATGAAGGAACTTTGCAATCTAGGAAATCTGCACATAATGGTTGAGTTGTTTTCTGTAGTGCTTGTCTTATAAACCTCGAGCTATTAGCTGCTAACATTTATTAAATGACATGAAATGCAGCGAGTTTTCAGGGGTCAAATTACAATATGCTCTGTCGATAATAAACTTGAATTTGATGAAGAGTTTTCATCATTCAAACTGCTGTCATCAGCAGTCCCAAGATGGAAGTCAATTCCTCTTCAGCTGCAACTTCACCACTGCCATCCATTACAAACCCTTATAAACCTCAAAATATTAGCTGCTATGCACATTTGTTAAATGACATGAAATGCAGCGAGTTTTCAAGGGTTTGTAATGGATGGCAGTGGTGAAGTTGCAGCTGAAGAGGAATTGGACTTCCATCTTGGGACTGCTGATGACAGCAGTTTGAATGATGAAAACTCTTCATCAAATTCAAGTTTATCATCGGACAGAGCATATTGCTACAAAGCAATGCACTTGTAAGTTGTAAAGCACCCCATATGATTTCATTTTTATTTGATCAATATCGTGGCTGCAAGTTCATGACGATGATACATGATGATTGAACTTTTTTCTCCATGTTTAAGAGAATGATAGATGCTGCAAAGAGGAACAATACATTGGATGAATACTTGCAAAAGGTGGCCTTTTCCTTCCGAACACTAAAGTGACACATGTAGTTCAAAAGTATAACTGTACCAAAATACTGTATTATGAGTTCGCTAACTTGAGAAAGAGATAAAAGATTGAGCATATGTCCAAATGACTAGTGAACTCTTTTTAGCATATGAGTGATATTTCAATTGCCATATAGAAAAAAATAGTTTGATCTCATTACTAACATAAGATGCTTAGCTGCAGTATATAAACTTGTGTAGGGATAATAGGCAGTAAACGGACCGCCGAAAAGTTTCATGAACTGCGTTGACTCAAGCTGGATGATGTAGATGCCAACACTCGTACCAATAAAAGAAAGCATTGCTATCCTCATCAAACGCCATAATGGTTGTAAGCCATATCCTTGTTAACCGGCGACTTATTGAAACAAGCTTGTCTAGTTCAACAGTTTTCCATGGCACCCACCTGCCAGGCCAGCAGCATCTGAATTGGTCTCTCTCTGCCACAATTGTATGCTTCGGCATTAACAAAGTAGCAAGGCCAAGCCTGTTTCCTTCTATTCGCAGGAGGCCTGAATGCCTGAACTGTTTGTAACACAGGGGTCCCAAGATTACATCAGTAACATGCCTGAACCAGTGAAAGCCCAAACAGTAGTAAGAGAGTAAGTCTTAAGTCTTAACGCTATTGTCAATGAAAAATTATGCCGTCAAAAAATGAAAAATTATGCAGAACGGTAGTCATATAACTGCTAACCTAGTAATGAATAACATGTATAACTATGCAGGCATTATACAACAGAAAGTTATCCAACAGTATTCTAGAGGAAGAGTATTTAACTAGTTTCGAATGAAATTAATTAAGTAATCATATAAAGTGAGGAACATTGGTAAAAACATATAATTACTGGTTAGACAGAAAAACGTGCCATGTGGAAACATAACAAGCAGCAGTTTGCTCTAAACCAATAAAAATTCAAACATCACTTGCAAGCCTCAGTTAAAAATCATGATTTAGTGATAAGAACAATAAAAAGATACAGATTATCTTGAAGAAGATAATGATAAATGCATGAACTAAAACAGCAAGTTGCAATGTCAATTGACCTACTCATGTCCCAAGGATGCTCACACTATACTGGGCAAAAATACAGAAAAAGAAAAGCAGCACTATGGAATAATTCTACATATTGAAGGCCAATAAACAACCAAAATAACTGGAATACTAAACACTTCTTTTTCTCGGACACAAAAGGAGAGCTGTGTATTATTTCACCAATATAAAAAATAAACTGTTAGGTTACAAGATATACCATTATACATGAGACGATATTGGGACAATAAATTAACATCACATGTTCAAGAAACACCTCACCTCAATTTACAAGATATATTGGGACAATCATCTCATGTATTGCTCAGCATTTCAGCTCCATCATCTCCATCATCAATGCTCAAGCCTATGAGAAAAAATAAGCCCAATGAACCAATAAATAAATAAGTAAAGACAAATTGATAAAATAGAGAAAAGGCTTGCTAATTAGATTCAGCTATGTAACCTATTAGTTTTTATTACAAGCTTAGAATGAGCAAGAAAAAGGGCCACATCTAATGCCAAGTATATTGTACACAGTAAATCACTCTGAATAACAATACTTATCTACCTAATGCGCAACATGTTTAGTCAGATAAACATTAAGTTAACTACGAGGACTTAGTTCTAGCCATTTCTAGCCATTTCAAATGAACCTTAAGTAAATAAGATCAAATTAGCTCTTGGCCTTTATTCTCTTCTTAATATAATGAAGCGCAGCTGTCATGCGTTTTTTGAAAAAAAAAAGTTCAAATTAAGAATAGTTCTAGCCATTTCAAATAAACAAATGAGAATGACTAGTTAGATGTAACATGCTACATCAAGTAAAAATTTGCCTGAAGATCAAAACACTATTCACTTTTTCCCTGTTTAACCCCTACTCTATCTTTTTGTCCTGTGCCCTATTTTTGTGTCTCTTTTTATACTTGTTTCCTATGGGTTTCATCTCTAGCCTACCCCAACTAGCTTGGGACAAAAGGCTAAGTTGTTGTTGTTGTTGTATCAAAACACTATTCAGTTCTAATCTAACAGGGGCAGAGGTGAAGACATAATATGTACGCTAATAAATATAATAAATAAAATAAGAAAATAAGCTTTAAGCTTCCAACTGTGCTGATCAAGCTACTTATTTAGGACATTGACTTTACTTAAGTGATAGTATTGCCAAAAATTTCTTAACATTTCAAAGCTGGTGCTACGAGAGCACCATTCCATTGAATCCCCTCAGCATACCTCAATTGTCTGGCAACAAAAAATTATCTACCAGGTTCATGTAGTTCCAAAGTAATAATTATACCAAATTACTTTATTATGAGTTTGGCAATATCCCTGTTTGCTTGATCTTATCACCCAGAATCAGCCCTACTTTTTAGCCATGGAACACTATTTTTCTCTCAAAACAAATCAGCCACAAATAAATCCTGCCGAACAGCGTGTAACTTGAGAAAAGAGGTAAAAGATTACAGCGCATATCTTCAAATTACTAGTGAGCTCTTAAGCATAGGAGTGATATTTCAATTGTCATACATACAGCAAAAACAGTGGGATCTCATTACTTGTGCAGCATAAGATAAGCTTACCTGCAGTATATAAACTTGTGTAGGGATAATCACGCGATAAGCGGTTCGCCATCGAAAAGTTTCGTGAGCTGTGTTGAGTCAAGCTGGATCATGTAGATGCCAACACTGCATACAAAATAAAGAAAGCATTGCTATCCTCATCAAACCCCAGAATGGTTGTCATCATTATCCTTGTAAACCCGACGACTTACTGAAACGAGCTTGTCTAGTTCAACAGTTTTCCATGGCACCCACCTGCCGGCAGCATCTGAATTGGTCTCTCTCTGCCACAACTGGATGTTCGGCATTAAGAAAGTTGCAAGGCCAAGCCTGTTTTCCTTCCATTCGCAGGGCCTGAATGCCTGAACTGTTTTGTAACCCGGGGTCCTCTGGCTTCTGAATTATGGCTAGACTCTGGCCATCCAAATCAAACTCAAGGATGTCACTGGTACCCATAAGTATCCAGTAAAGTTGGTTTCAACAAGGACTGCAGGCTGATGCAAACGAGAAAATGGAAGAGCTATTGAACTGATGTTGCCCCATTTACCAGACTGCGATTCATACAGGCACGCGGACGCAAGCATGTGGTGGAGGTCAGTATGATGCACCAATACCAGTTTGAAGCCTTTGAAGGGGATCAAGCGGCGATCAGCGTGCACGTGGCCGTCGCCGGAGGAGCTCAGCACGGCGCCCTTGTAGTAGCCGTCTCTTCTGTTGAACTCCGGTGGGAAAGGCACGCGGCACTGTCTGCCGGTGACGGGGTTCCCACCACGGCCTCGAACCGCGCGCCGTCGACGAGGAGGGCGAGACCGTGGCGGCAGCCGAGGAAGCTCAAGCAGTCGCCGTCGCGCCGGGGCAGGGAGAAGCGCGTGCCAGGGATGCGGTCGGGCCGGCGCAGCGTGGGCACGAACTCGATGTCGCCGTCTTCGTCGGCGAAGAAGCCGGGAGGGAGGCGCCCGGTGGTGAGCGCGGAACCGGCGGAGGAAGGCGGGGTCGGAGGAGGCGGCGCCAGCGCTTGCAGACGAGGGGAGGCGCGGGGGCAGCGACGAGGGGGCGGCGGGAGGCGGAGAAAGATCTCCCCGATGGATGTCGTCGTTGTCCGGCAAAGGCGCCACCTCCGGCTCCAGCGCCGGCGAGGTGGCGCCCTCACTCATCTGGACTGCGCTTGTCCCGTGGCGTTACGTGAGGCCTGAGTTGGCCGGACGGTGGAGGGCGAGCGGCGCACCGGCGCGTCGGCGTCGGCGTCGACGGCAGCGTAAGGAATGGGGTGGA
>JADLZK010006648.1:0-45036 GCA_015847255.1 Hyparrhenia diplandra
ATTCCAACTCCACTCATGCCAAAGACATCGGCCCGATCAAATGGGACACTCCACCTTCACATGATAGTGATTTTTTCACGGTGGACCTCCACTAAGGTACAGGTCTATCTCTAATTTACTTGACACCATAGATGAGGTGCAGAATCTTGAATACAGTGGCAGACGCCTGATAGCAGCAGAAGAGCTGAAGTCAATTCAGGAAGCACTTGTAGAAGAATGTTGGAGAAAGGCAATGGTAGTAGAGATGAAGGCAATTGAAGATAACAAGACATGGGTTGCCTGTGTTCTCGCCACCATGAAGGCCATTGGCCTCAAGTGGGTATTTAAGGTCAAGAAAGACCCGCATGGGAAGATTATCAAGCATAAGGCACGTCTAGTAGCCAAAGGCTATGCCCAAGATCGGGATCGACTTTTGTCGGTTTATGCTCGGTAGCCAGGATCAAGACAATTAGGGTTTTGTTAGCACTTGCAACACATGGGGGATGGAAGATTCATCACATGGAGGTTAAGTCAGCTTTCTTAAACAGTGATCTAACAGAGACAGTCTATGTCAAGCAACCCCTAGGGTTCATCGTTGGCAGTCCTGACAAGGTGTTGAGGTTGAATAAAGCTTTTTATGGCCTCGCATGTGCACTCGGACGTGGAATGCTAAACTTGACAAGGAATTGATTGCTCTTGGGTTTGTGAGGAGCAAGTCGGAGCATGCCGTCTACAAAAGGAGCAGCGTAGATTCTCTTCTTCTTGAAGGAGTTTAGGTTGATGATCTTATAATCTCGTGACCATGAAGGTGAGATTCTGAAGTTTATGGCCGAGATGAAAAGCAAATTCAGCATGAGTGATTTGGGGCTCCTAAGTTATTATCTCGGGATTGAGGTTATTTGGGAGAAAGCTCAATCACATTGAGCCAAAGTGCATATGCTCTGAAGATTTTGGAGAACTTTAACATGAAAAATTGTAATTCTTGTGATACTCCAATGGAGCGCAGCTCAAGCTCATCAAGTTGAAAAAGAGGAGGCGGTTGATCCAACAAAGATACAAAAGAGTCTTGTTGGGAGCCTCGGGTACATAGTAAACATGAGGCCGCTTAGCCTTTTCCATTGGAGTGGTGAGCAGATATATGCAAGCACCTGAAAGGAGCATTGGGTTGTTGCCAAACACATTTTAAGATACCTAAAGGGAACCGTTGGGTATGGCTATGTGTATGTAAGAGGAGGAGAGCTACAACCCATGCTATTGGGTTATAGTGACAAAGTGACTACGCCAATGATGTGGAGGACGGGGAGGAGCACGTGTGCTGCAGTCTATTTTTCGACAAAGGTGACGTGGTCGCTCCGGAAAAAGATTGACGCTCTCTCATCTTGTGAAGCTGAATACGTCACAAAGAAGAAGAAGCGTGCCAAAGCATCTCCGGCAAAGCCGACTCATAGCGTATATGTTGGGGATGAAAGAGGTGACAATGAAGTTACTCATGGACAGCATGTCCACGATAGCTCTCAATAGAATCCGATTGCATCACGAATGAAGTAAGCATATCGACACTAAATATCACTTTCTTCGTGAATGCATAGAGGTTGGTTATAGGTGGAGGTAGATCACATTGGGACAGCAGATCAATTGACTGATATCTTTACCAAGCCGCTGGGGAGAATCAGGTTCATAGAACTGAGGAGTGCTTTAGGAGTCGTTTGAGTGAATCAAGTTTAGGTGGTGATTTGTTAGTTATATTGATGCAGAGTCTTGTAATCTTTCGTTCAGTCAGTATCTAGGGGTGAGTTGGTTAGGAACGGGCGTGGTTGGAGCCGTGCCTGACTAGACACGATCGGCATAGGAGTTTGTCATGAACACGCCATGGCGTGCCGGGCGCACGGGGCAACCACCATAGTGAAATGGTGTTGGTACTGATTACGGCATGGTGTGGGATGAGGTCGTGTTCCTCAGATGTTCGATATATACATGAATAAATGACTCAAGGGGGTGTCATGCAAAGTCACATCTTTTCTGCAAGTTTTACATCTACCTTAGTTCTAGCTCCCGCCACGGTCACCGTGATCACCACGGCGTTGCCGGGGTTCGCGTTCTGGGTGCTTAAGCCATGTTGAGCTCCAACACTGTAGCAGATTGTCCAGGTACTGTAGCAGTTTGTTGGTTGGTCCCTACCTTGCCTGTTCGGTCTCTGATTCGATTCCGGTTTGTTCCACTGATCTTATGATGCCCCGTTGTGTTCCTAGGGAACATCAACCCTCATCTTTGGGTCGTGGAGTTCTCTTCTCTTGTGTTGCTTCTTGGGGTTGTTTATTGAGCTAAGGTCCAAAGGTTTCGAAAGAAATTTTGAGGCTCCCATTCACCCACCCCCTCACAAACTCCAAAGTGTGCCGCTCTATTGTATAAAGAACATAATATGCTCTTGCCATAGCTTGCAGTTGAGTTCTTGAAATTGGAGGACCCCAAGTTGCTTCAGAATGCATATTGTAACACAATGTCTTCTCCCTCATGATTAAACAACAACCACTTATGTCCATAGTGTACATTGATAGTATTTCTCATGATTAAACAACGACCACTTATGTCCATAGTGTACATTGATAGTATTTCATAGGTAGTGGCGGATCTAAAGGGGGAGGCTAATGATCTTGTTCCATCACTAATCACTGTACCAAAAACATCAAATCACCATGTAATCTTCATGCAAATCAACATCTCCATTGTTTTAGCACCCCCAACCCCCAATACTGCATCCGCCAGGGCTATGCATTGATAACCAATCCATCCCATGTATAATACCATAGCTGCCCAATGGAACTATCTTGAAGGAGCACTTGAAAGTATGACCTTGTATTGTGGACACACAGTTTGGTAACTCATAAGAACAAAAGAATTTCACTACCATCAGCAATTCTACAGTCAGAGCCCTGGGTGCTAGGGGGCAAAAATATAGTTTCATGCAGAACTTAACGGCGATGGCCGGGCGGTTTCGGGCTTTGTCGGTGGTGAATCAGGCCTGACCTAGTTGGGACCGGGGAGTAGTCGCGGCCGTTTGTGGGAGAGAGGTATATATGTAAGTATACATGGCTGCTATAGCTGGATAGCCGTGCTGGATGAGAACCTCTCAGCTACTACATGGGTTGCAACCTGACAGGGGGCCGGCTTCGATCACGTCAGTGCTCATAAACATTAATCCTCTGGCCCGTCACATTTGTTCGTCGAGGGCAGGGGAGGATTGGCGTATGTAGTTCATGGAATTAGCTATGATAATAACGTGTTGAGTGACGACAAAGCTGCCTGGGTATAGCAGCTTACGTAGTTCATACCTCGAATGACGAAGCCAGCATTTTCGTCATGCATGTGTTGGGTGGTGGCAGGCAATTAGTTTATGTCCACTTACGGCGGCGAATCCGCGTGCTAGCGTTGTCCTAAGTTCGATGGATGAGCCGAGGAATCTGCGCTGTCCCACGTTTGATCAACGTGCATAAGCTGCAGTTTCGATAAAAATATATTTTCTTTAGGACCTCACCAAACAGATTCGCGCTAGCAAGCTGCCCCAACTTTGGATAACGTGACTTCTTCCAAGGCCACATATTGGTATACTGGCATGCACCGAAAAAAAAAAAAATGGATCGAGGTCAGCTCGTTAACGTGTCAACTTGCCTTTGTTTCGGCTAGGGTACGGTGAGTGAGTATATTGTTTGTAGTGTTAATAAGCTGGCTCGCTCGGTTTCCTAGGATTGAAGCCACCACTTTGGCTTGATCTCGATTCAGATCCGAGAAATCAGCTAGTTCTTAACTGTGATGGATGCGAGCGAGCAAATTAAAAATTAAGAGTCAAGTCTGGGGATCCAGTTCTGTTTAATAACAATGCAATTCCTCACTATGTATGTCCCTAGTATAGCTATTGAGTCAAGAGTTGTAACCTCGTTCTTCTTTATATATAAATATATATATGAATGGCTGGGCCGGATCATGGTCCTCATCACTACGGAGCAGACCACTCTTCTCTCCTCCGCGCGAGTCCCACCTTCCTCTCACCACCACTCCGCACCAACAAGTAGCAGCAGCGACAGCGAGCGTGTGGCGCGTGGGGATCCATCCGCCGAGTTCCAACAAACCGTCGCGGACGGAGCCTCTGCGTTCTACTCCTCCAACCCCAACCTCAGATTTGCCCGCATCGTCATCCAGGTCACCCCCATCTCCTCTATTTTCCCATGCTATTCCATCTACGTCTGCAAGATATATGCATTGATTTGCCCACCAGATGTCTGTGGTTCTGTTACTACTTTCCATCTTCAGAAAAAGAACAGTTTGCCACACATCTTATGAATATGTTTTTCAGTAGCATTTCTGAATGAGAAAACATTATCTGTTCTCACTAGTAGTTTGCATGTTGCTCTTCTAACCTGATACTCATACAGTAGACCAACTGCACGGACCTTTCAGGTGCTGAAAAAACCTACAGGCAACTAGCACAAGGCGGCAGGAGCAAAGGCTCCCTGACTCTTCCTGCGGTTTCATGACATATGCCTATGCAGTCCGCATTAGACTGTCACATAGATACTTTGCTTCTTCCTTCTCTTGCTCAGGCTGGAGATATTTCTGACATCTTACATGGGGACGTGTTTTCCGCTGTAGTTATTTTTATATATCCTGTCTGGAAGACACAGGGAGACATAATGGCACCCATAATGATGAATGAGTAGTGTGCTTAGCTGGTTTGGTAATTATAAACGCACCTTAGTCTGTTTGTGTGTTGTGATTGGTGTGTTCTGTGTTAAGCAAAAGCATTGACGGTAGCATTAGGCTAGTGGGCAACTGTAAGCAAGAGCATTGACAAATCCATCTCGTGTTTGATCAAAAATATATGCAGGCCAAAGATAGAAAGTTCTTATGCTCGGCTAAGAAGAGTCATATGTCAAAGTTTTTTGCCTTTGTAAAATCTATTCTTTGATGCGGCATCTAATCTAATCTTCATTCCTAGTTCAGTCTAACGTCAGTACATATTGTTTTCAAAAAAAGAAAAAAAACTTCAGTATATATTGGGGTAGCGGCGCGGCTGCTATCTTGTGTTACATTTTTTCCAGTCTCTAGTTCCAAGCACAAAGGGATTGTGTCATAATCTGATGCGATAAAAAAAATTGATGTGGCTACTGATTCATGCTCTTTATATGGATATCTTATGCATGCTCTTACAGCTTGATGTTGCAACTTTAGTGCAAAGTCGTATTTGAAGTTTTATGTTAAAAAATAATAGTACACACAACGGGAGCCGGTAGCAAGCAAGCCGTGCCCTGAGTAAGCAACCACGAGCAATAAGCTGATCGTGCTCCATGTGCACCATTGGTGCACCGCGGGTCCAAAAATTATTTAAATGGAGTGGCCGGTGCTTCTATACACAGAAAATGTTTTTTTTTTTATGAGCACACAGAAAATGGGTTGGTGGATCAGTTGCGGTCAGATCCAAGGTTAAACCATCTCCATTTTAAGGGCGTGTTTGGTATGGATTCTCGGATGACTTCAGGAGCCGTTTATGGCTCCACCAAGCCAACGCAGACTAGCAAATGGCTCCGTGCGAGAAGTCCCCGGATTTTGCATTTACTAGAGACGTTTCACGCAACTGAAGCCAAAAAATCTAGCTTCGCCTAGCTCCTGCGCGAGCTGCTGTGGGCCCAACGCATGAGAATGGCGGATTTGTCCCCCATGCCGACAGCCAGCCCGGCTGTGGGCTGTGACACCGGATCTCTACCGTTGTGCGAGCACGTGGAGAAGCTAGGGTGCATGGGGCCGCCAGGCGATGGAGCTCCAGGCGAGGAGAAAGGGATGTGTTATTGGGGAGGACCGAAGGGACGTGTTTATGGGAGGCGGAGAGATACGGGAAGTGTGGAACGGAGGGCGGGGATGAGCTAGCGTGGGGAGGGTGATGCGGTGGCAAAGTGGCCCATGGTTGGGCGCCCGAGGTGTGGGGGCGGCGGGATCAGGACGCGACTTCCAAAGTTGAAGACGAGCGTGTACTTGCGTGCTGATGTGTGGATTCAAGTCACTAGCCACTGGATAATGGCGGATAAAGGAAGGTGAAGAAAAAATAAAATGAGAGATAAGGGTATTATGGACTTTTACTCTCTTGCCTATGCGGAGAATTTGTTTTGCCAAACAGTCCACACAGCTTCCACTCCCTAAAAGATTCTGCTCTATCGCTGAAACCAGAGCTATTTTTTGAGGAGTCGGAGCCCTACCAAACGGGTCCTAACTTTTACATGTAACTGTGCTTGTGTTGCTATTTGCTAAGTTTCTCTGTGCACGGTGTCCCATCGAAATTAGGTAGTCGTATGCCATGAAAGTCATAGTCCAATTTACATGTATTTAATTGTTTCAGCAAGTTGTCCCTTTCCATGTTATAGGTTAACGTATTCTTATACTAGACAAATTCACTGCGAAAATGTCTCAGGAAGAAGATCCAATAAGCGTGGTGGAAAATGTCTATCGATATGGGTTTCAAACTCAAGCATCTTCTAGAGAAAACGGGCGACTTTTCAAAGAGCCACGAAGTAGAGAGCCATACTGAAAAGTCCCGAAGGTTCGGCCAATTCTACAAGGTTTGGGTACTGTGCTTAGATTAAGTGATAAACACCTAGGTACTAGAAGTTTGTAGTTACTTTGTGATCTATATATATATCGACATGTGACTGTTTCCGGCAGGATAAAGATGAAAAGATTGCTATGAAGAGGATCGATCGCAAAAAAGAGCTTGATTTTGAAAAACTTGAAGTTGAACTCGGTAAGCTTCGAGAGGTAGAACATGAGAATGTGGTAAAGTTACTCGACGTCTGTAAAGGAAAAAATAGTCATTTCATTGAAGAAGGTGGGAGAGTGCTTTGGAAGCCATTAATGGAGCGAATTCTCTGTTTCAAATTTATGCCAGGTGGAAACCTTCATGATCATATCAAAGGTACCATGATCAGTCAAGCTCTCTCTCTATATATGACTGTGTTTTTATTAGCATACGTGATTTTCGTACTTTTTTTTATATGTGTAATCTGTTCTCTTTTTTTTCAGATGACTCTCGTAATCTTGATTGGCCCACATGTTACAATATTATCAAAGGAACATGTGAGGGTATAAATCACCTTCATACTAAATCTATTTTATTTCTGAACATAAAACCTAGTAATATTTTGCTGGACAGCAGTAACACCGCCAAAGTTGATGGTCTTAACTTATCCAGATTCGTATCAAGAAAAGCCTACCGAAGGAACAAAGTAAATTGCTGCCTCATCATGTTTCTTGTATAGTTTAAGTTTATGGCAGAGGTAGTGCCTTAGCACATAGATCCAACTATACTGTACTAACCCTATTGGTGCCGATCCATGATATATGCAGACACCCAGTATCTGGAAATAGTGTCGTTCCCCAAAAAACAGAACCTGAAAATAGTGAATATGAGGTGAAAAGTCTTGGAGATCTGGTTCTTGAACTGATCTGTGGAAAGGATTGGTACGAAAGCTATTGTAAAACGAGTGATGAAGAGTTCGCTCGCCATGTGAGAAATTACGAGGAACTCCCTTTGTCATAACTCCATACAATTTGTAACACTTCGGTTTGAAGTTTACTAACTTTATGTGCCAACTAATCAGGTAGATGAAAAATGGAACAAAAAGTCGTTTGAAAAGCTTGGTCGTTCGTTACAAGAAATAGAAAGGTTCCAACTGAAAAAATGTGTCGTCTTAGGCTTGAAATGTGCTATAAATGACCCCAAGGAAAGGCGGCCATCTATGAAGGAAATTGTTGGTGAACTGGAACATGACCAGGTACGTTCGTTCTGATATAATATGGATAATGCTATGGGATATGTTTCAAACGGTGTTCCGTTAACAAACTTATTAAATCAAATACTTTAGGTTTGTATGTAGTTCTTCTAGCGTTAGATTACATATACTTTAGAATACAAGATATGTGCCTCATGAGCCTGCTGAGTACCGAACATTATGCAAAGTCGCGAACTGTGCAGATTTGACTTGGACGAGGACTCCGTAGAACTGGGCATGATTCTGGATTAGGGACTCAGCGCGGCCAGATAGTGCACATATTTGGCCGAATAAGTATATGTATATACTAATTTGGCCGGATAAGTATACGTGTTTCCTGCTACTAACCCCGTACTCCCTACTTGCCAGCGCCATCATTCGACAGTGTCAACCCCTCTCCACCTTTACAAAGTGGCGAGACGAGGTGGCTGCTGGGTGGGTTTGGTTGGTGCGGGTGGGTTGATTGTGTGAATAGTTATTAGAAAAAATAGCGCTGCCGTACTCTAGAAAAAAATAGCGCTGTCATACTCTAGAAAACCTTTACTTTAAGTTTGATAGCATGCATGTAACAAGCATAATGGAGGCCCAGCGAAGCCGGAAAGAAATTGGGCCATTTCAGGCCAAGAAGAGGAGCAGCCGCCACAGCAAGGTCTCGTGGGCCAAGGGACAGCGAGCTCGCGTATGAGGAGGGGGCAGGCCGCCGCCGCCGGATACAGATAATGCTACGTCATCTAGACAAATTAGAAAAATAGTCATAATAAATAAAATAAAATGGGAAGCAATAGATAGCGCCATATCCCTGGATGCTTAGGGTTAAGTCTTGCAAAACTATAAATGTAACCCCCCCATGTACTCATTGCAAATTAAGTAATAGAAAGGGTTTCCCCTGTCTACCCTCGCTCTCTCCTCCAACCCTAGCCGCCTCCCGCAACCGTGCCGCCGCCGCCGCCGCCACCGGCGGCCACAGCGCCACCCCTTCTCCACGCCGCAGATCCTCCATGTGTCACCGGTGTGCCGGACCCCTTATAATGCATCTGAACTGTTTTGAACACAACAATGCCGGATTCAATTAAATTATGCCATACAGGTCATGATGATTATATTGATCAGGCTACGCATATTCTTCTGTAGGACCCGTCCGAGCTGCTTAGTTTTCCAGTACGGCCTCTCACTTCAGGTAGACTATATACAAAAACATGCATGGACGCTACAAAGTACAGACATCTACCATTATTGATCAATCGTGGATACTCGTCTGCAGGGCCGAGGAGGAATCAGCATGTGGTGATCTTGTATGCATTTGACTGTGCCCCTGGACTTCAGCCTGGTACACTATGTCTGATGGAATCTTTTGGATGGTGCAAGAGAAGCTCACCCAAACCCAATACATTCACAGCTGCCTGGGTTACGTCTACTTCATGATGGATGGTAACCCATACTACAGGTTTGAAATGAAACTGGTCGACACGGAAGAGAAAAAGGCAACTGGCTACAAAGCAGCTATGTGGGACTGGAAATGGTGCACGGAAAACATACAATCTGGCCTCAACCAGGCACAAGAACTGATTAAAGACATCCATGGGTACCTAAATAGTGTCATCTTGCTCTTCTCCGATGATGGCTTGATAAAGAATGAAGACTTCTTTCATGTAGCGGAAAAATTCGAGTACAAAGTTCCTGTCCACACGTTTACTCTTGGAGGGGATAAGTATAACAAGGTATCTTTAACATATTATTACTAATTTTTGCTCTTTAACGGAACCTCGACGCCAGTTCTAGAAAAATCAGCTAGAACAATTGATAAATACTATAACATCTTACAATTATCAGAAACAAGTAGTCTGTAGCTTTGTATGCTTTAACCACGTACTATTGCTAATAAATTACAATTTTATCTATCATTTTGAAAAATTATATAAAGTAAATCCTAATTTCAGTTGAAATTATGTACCTCTGCCATTGCAAAAGACAAATTTAAATGACCAATTAAATTCACATCTAATTTACCATTATTTGCCATTGCAAAAGACCAATTAAAATGACAACTAAATTTGCTTCTAGATTTTACAACTCTCTCATTATGAAAGATAAATTATAGGGTAGTCAACTGAATGCACAAAATATTTGGTGCTTTATGTAACATATTTACAGCATTTAGTTCTGTTTACTAAAAACAGTGGAACATAACAATTACCCATGCTGGAACTCAGATTGACGAGCTAAGATGAAATCAGAACTAATTTGGTCAAAACTATGGCAGACTTATTGATCAATATATGCATCTGTGTCTGTTGTGTATATATATTAGGATCTTGAAGCTATTGCGAAGAAATCCAATGGGAAGTTCCATAATACCCCTGCGCCGGAAAGGCCATGGCTATCTGAACGATTCCCGTTGCTACTGGATAGTATCATTGATGGCACCACATTTAAGGAACCCCGTCCTGATCCAGGTATTTTTTTTATGATATAAGTATAATGATACGCCTATGAGTGATATAATTAAGAAGATGGATACTGGGTATATATATGTGAATGACCAATTCTCCATCCATACTAATTTACAGAAACGCAGCAACGACTTGATGTGGTGTTGGTGTATGCGTTTGACAGCACCAAAGATCCCCCTGCGTGGCACACGATGAATGACTCGATCTTCGGGATGGTGCAAGAGAGGCTCGCCCTTTTGGACGACAGCTGCATGGGTTTTATCTACCACAATGCGAATCCAAACAATTACATTACCGCTATGGAGGTAGTTGACCGCAAAGAGTTGAAGGGCTACACGTGTTTTGATAGGCGCTGGTTAGACTGTGAGAAAAACATGGCATCCGGCCTCAAAATGGCGAATAAAATGCTTAGGAACCGTAATAAAAACGGCATCATCTTGTTCTTCTCTGATGGGTTGAAAAATAAGGGAGACTTCTTTGATGGAACGGAAGACTTCAAGTCAGAATTCCCTGTGCACACATTTACTCTTGGCGGGGATGCATATAATGAGGTGCGTGTCATGTCCGATCTAACCCTGTTCAAATTATTGTTTACTGTTGATTGATTTATTATTAAGTCAATCCCTTTGTCGTGTATGTGATGCTAGGGTCTCCAAGCCATTGCGGATAAATACTAAAAATTCTTAGAATTACCAGAATCCAGTGCAGCCTGTAGTTTTGTATGCTTTAACCACTATTGCTAATAATAACAATTTTATCCGTCGTTCTGAAAAATTATATAAAGTAAATCCTAATTTCAATCGAAATTACCAACCTCTCCCATTGCAAATGACAAATTGAAATGACCAATTAAATTCACATCTAATTTACCATTATTTGCCATTCTAAAAAACCATTTAAATTGACTCCAAAATTCACTTCTAGACTTTCCTCATCTCTCATTATGAAAGATAAATTATAGGCCAGTCAATTGAATGCATCAAACATTTGATGCTTTATATAACTTTTTGATTATATCACTACATTTGATGCTTTCAGTATGCATTTGGTTCCGTTTACTAAAAACAGTGGAGCATAACATCTACCCATGCTAGATCTCAGATGGATGAGCTAAGATGAAATCAGAACTAATTTGGTCAAAACTATGGCAGACTCATTGATCATTATATGCATATGTGTGATTGTGTCCGTTGTGTATATATATTAGGATCTTGAAGCCATTGCGAAGAAGTCCAAAGGGAAGTTCTACAATACCCCTGTCCCGGAAAAGCCAAGGCTATCTGAACGATTCCCGTTGCTACTGGATAGTATCATTAATGGCACCACATTTGAGGAACCCTGTCCTGATCCAGGTATTTTTTTTTATTACATAAGTATAATAACAGAACCGAAAGCTGATACGCCTCGGAGTAAGAAGATGGATACGGGTATATATACATGAATGACCAATTCTCCTTGCATACTGATTTACAGAAACGCGACAACGACTTGATGTGGTGTTGGTGTATGCATTTGACAGCACCGAAGATCCCCCTGCGTGGTACACGATGAAAGACTGCATCTTCTGGATGGTGCAAAAGAGGCTCGCCCGTTTGGAAGACGAGTTGTATGGGTTTCATTTACCACAATGCGAATCCAAACAATTACATTACGGGTATGAAGGTAGTTGACAAATGAAGGGTTCAAGGACTACACGTATTTTGACAGTAATCGGTCACCCTGCGAGAAAGACATGGCATCCGGTCTCAAAATGGCAAATAAAATGCTCAGGACTCGAGGTAATAAAACGGCATCATCTTGTTCTTCTCCGATGGGTTGAAAAACAAGGGAGACTTCTTTGATGGAACGGAGGACTTCAAGTCGAATTCCCTCGTGCACACATTTACTCTTGGCGGGAATGCATATAATGAGGTGCGTGTCATGTCCGATCTAACCCTCGTTAAAATTAGTGTTTATTATTGACTGATTTATTATTAAGTCAATCCTTATGTCGTGTATGTAGGGTCTCCAAGCCATTGCGGATAAATCGGGTGGGATTTTCGACCCCATCCAAGTTCTGGAAAAACCCAAGGAGCGAGAGCATTTCTCACAAAAACTTGACGGCCTCCTCTTGGGCCCCAATACGAACTGAATTTTACCAATAGCATCCATGAATTTCTTATGTATTCGACACACACATGCACACCATATTCTGAACACCTTTTTTATAGCTTATATTACTATTATTATATATGTAATAATAACATAACGTTGTGTTGTCTGTAACATATGCATGCATGTTGTTCCCATAGAAGTCCAAGGTATGTTCGCACTCCAAGCTTGGCCGTAGGAATGAGGCCCTATTATAGGTGCTGCGTAGGATCTTTGATAAGTTTATGATGTTAGGCCTATGGCCGAGTGATGTAAACCCGAACTCTGTATCATGTTTTCCTCAATAGCAATAAAAGTATAGTTTTTGATATCATATCCGTACTTAGTTAGGCGTATTTGTGGATGATTCTAGCACAAATACATGTGATTAAGGAACCTTAAAAATAAGGGTGTGACAGAGTGGTATAAGAGTTGTACTTATACTATAGGATAAACCCTTAGAACGGACGTTAGATATGATGCATTGTTTTCAAAATTTGTTTTCAAAAATCTTGCTTACACCTTGACTCTTACTCTACCTTGAGCTCTATTTTGAAAACAGCTTTACTCTTTCTTCTCACCCCCTTCGAAATCACGAATGGTTCAAAGCTTAGTAGTATAGGTTAGTTCTTGAAACTTGGAGTAAAGAGAACCTAGACTATAGACATGCGAAAAGTAGTCTTTGCTTGCTTGTGTTGTGTGTTTTCTTTTGGTTGTTACAAATCCCCCTCTAGGAGTATCCCCATTTCTTAGGAATAGATGTTTCCTTTCCATTCTCGTACTTTTTTTCTACTAACCTTGCAAAGAAACACCCCGTGAGACTATACAAATAAGGACAACTACTGGTGATTTATTCTAAAGACAAGGGAAGATTCAAAAAAATCACTAGAAGACAAAGAAGGAGTGGGGAATATCAAAAGCCACCAAAATAGAGACAACTTTCCACACTATTTGATTAGAAGGAGCGCACAGTTGATAGCCTGCAAAAGCCATAGACAACATGTCAGTCAAGTAGTAAAGGAGCCCTAGCTACCCCGTGACAACTGTAGAGCATCAAGACAACCCACCATCAACGATGATCACCCATACAAACCCCACTACTCAAGTGCCGACCAACACCATCAAGAGGAAGCCATGAATGGATAGTACAAGATTGCCGAAGAAGATACCAAGAAGTCGAAGAACATCGTCATGAAGAAAGAAGCACTGAGCTACCCGAAGCATTTCGAGAATGAATGACAACACACGAAGGAATATAATGACACCCAGAAAGCTTCCCAAGAATAATCAAGCTAAGAAAGAAGAGAGTGGCATTTCCAATACTACCACTACACGACAAGAAGATGAACCAAGAAGCTTCTCCATCAAGACACTCCAATAGTGAAGCAGAAAAATCACAAACTAATGAAGACCACCGACCACACAGCCATCAAGACTAACACAACCCCCACGTTCACCACATCACTTCAATAATGCCATAACCACACCTCGCCTCGCCATTTGATCCACTTCCTTCTCCAAGACACCACACCGCCAGTCAAAGCAAGTCAAGCTTCCCGGACAAGCTTCACCCTGACACCCGACAAATGCAAATACCAAGCCACCCTTACTACCAACCAAGTTCCCATAACGGCTTCGCCATCAAGCCTCAACCTTGCAAAGGAAGATATCGTCTACACCGTGAAGAGTGAAGATTCTCTAGTATAGTGAAGACAAGAGCATGAATGCCACCTTGCTAACACCCGTCAAGGATCGGTTTGGATCACTTCATGGAAGTTCTAAAGGAAGCTAAAGACCGCTATGTCCAACAAGCAATGGATGTTCATCACGCACATACAAGAGCCATCATCTAGAAGGAATCCTAGTCCACCTTCCTGAAAGAAGAAGCTAGCCAAGAAGTGCCAGAACACCAGACAATGAAGCCATCTAGTATGATAGTTGACAAAGAAGACTCGGTCAGAAGATAAAGTGCAACTTGCATAGAATGTCAATGAATATAAGGAACAAGTTTTAGGATGAGAAATGGAATCCCATGTTCACAGTGATTTGGCTCAAAAAATCAGAACAAGGACATTGGCACGATAAGCCCAAAGGTTTAAAGCTCAAAAGCTCATCTAAGTGGGTTAGCACAATAAGAAAGAATAAAAGGAGTGATATGCATAGAAGATCCAATCAGCACAAGAAGCTCTAAAGAACCAAGACAATCGGCAACATAGAAAGACATTAGAGATCAAAATTTTCTAAGTGGGTAGCCTAAACCTATGAAATTGGAGGTATTACCCGGTCGGGAATGACAAATGACTAGGACCGAATAATAGAAGAATGGAGAAGAAGTCTGTTGAGCAAAGTAATGGATTCAGAGATTATTAAGGAACAATACTCCTCTATGACAACAAGAAAATTGAAGACTCCTAGAGAATCGCACTGTAAGAAAATCTTTACCCTCCCTCCCTTTAGGTTCTTTTCTCTCTCTTTAGATTCTCTCTAGGTTTTTCTCTTTAGTTTACCTAAATCTCGAGGATGAGATTTTTCTAAGTGGGGTAGATTTGTAACACCTACTAAAACCCGAAAGTGATGAGACATTTTGGGACGGAGTATGTAATAATAATGTAATGCTGTGTTGTCTGTAACATATGCATGCATGTTGTTCCCATAGAAGTCCAGGGTATGTTCGCACTCCAAGCTTGCTCGTAGGAATGGAGCCCTATTATAGGTGCTGCGTAGGATCGCTGATAAGTTTATGATGTTAGGCCTATGGCCGAGTCATGTAAACCCGAACCGCGTATCATGTTTTCCTCAATAGCAATAAAAGTATAGTTTTTGATATCATATCCGTATTTAGTTAGGCGTATTTGTGGATGATCCTAGCGCAAGTACGTGTGATTAAGAAACCAAAAAAATAAGGGTGTGACAGAGTGGTATCAGAGCTGTACTTGTACAATAGGATAAACCCTTAGAACGGAAGTTAGATAGGATGCGTTGTTTTCAAAATTTGTTTTCAAAAATCTTGCTTACACCTTGACTCTTACCCTACCTTGAGCTCTATTTTGAAAATAGCTTTACTCTCTCTTCTCCCCCCTTTGAAATCACGAATGGTTCAAAGCTTAGTAGTATAGGTTAGTTCTTGAGACTTGGAGTAAAGAGAACCTAAACTATAGACATGCGAAAAGTAGTCTTTGCTTGCTTGTGTTGTATGTTTTCTTTTGGTTGCTACAAATATCCCTCTAGGAATCTCCCCATTTCATATGAATAGATGTTTACTTTCCATTGCATACTTTTTTCTACTAACCCAGCAAAGAAACACCTCGTGAGACTATACAAATAAGGACAGCTACCGGAGATTTATTCTAAAGACAAGGGAAGATTCGAGAAAATCACTAGAAGACCAAGAAGGAGTAGGAAATATCAAAAGCCACCAAAATAGTGACAACTTTGCACACTGTTTGATTAGAAGGAGAGCACGAGTTGATAGCTTTGTAGAAGCCATAGACAGCATGTAAGTCAAGTAGTAAAGGAGCCCCAGCTACCCATGAAAACTCTAGAGCATCAAGACGACTCACCATCAACGAATGGGAGGATGCACTGCCATGGGTTCCCAATTGTAACTGAATAGGAGGATGCACCACCATGGGTTCCCAATCGTAACTGAATGGGAGGATGCACCGCCATGGGTTCTTCTACTTCTACTAGATCTATCACCTATCACATAGCATACTTTTTAAAACAAAAGGAACATGCATGTTGACAATAAGCACAATGGCTAAAGATTGTTGATACTCACCAAGTCTTTTACCAACATTAGCACAAAAGTCACCAACACTAGGTTCATCTCTATCTCTCCCCAATTCATCAACACCTATGCAACAAGAGTAAATTTTACATGTTGATTATAGGCAGCAATTTATTCAACACATATGCAACAATCTCACAATTGCTCAAGATAGTAGAAAGTAGAAACTCACCATCACCATCCTCATCAGAGGCAGAGCTACTGTCCCCTTGCTCATCATACATAGGGCTACCACGTGAGCAATCTGACTCATAATCAAAAAATTCTTCCTCTTCATCCAATCCCACCCTCACTTTCTTCTTACCACCCTTTTTGTTAAAACAAAGCTTCCTCTTGAATGCAGTCACTTCTTCAGGCCTCATCTGTAGCTCATCAATGAGGAAGCCACCAGGTGCAGTCCAATCATCATCATTTTCATCATATTCATCAGGAATTGGTGTAGAATGAGTCATGGAGTTGGACAACCAATCCTTTTCTTTAAGGGTTTTAAAATCTACTTCCAATTGTTGGATTGCCAATTTTAAATTATAATGCGCATAGACCAACTTATGCAGCTTCTCATAACCTAACCTATTTCTCAATTTACTATGAACCAAAGCAAAAGTACTCCAATTTCTCTCACACCCACTGGAGGACATGCACTATGAAACCAAGAGCTTTGCATGTTTTTCTAGTTCCTTACGTTGTCCTCCATATTGATTCCACAAGCCAGCTACAAAAGTTAAGAAAAAAAAGTTAGCATTGGTATTATAAAACAATGCAAACTATTATGGACAAGAGCAAGTACCTGCGCTTGTTTCACCACGAAGTGCTAAGCTCCGTGCCTCAAGTGATCCAAATAATAATTTCCTCACAAAAGATATTTGCATATTGGTCACAAGCCTTTGATGCCTCTATTGGTGAAGTTGCTAGCTTCTTGAATGCCAATGTTATAGCTAATTGAACAGTATGATGCTTTGCAAAAATTTTGTTCCTATAAAATGTCTCAGGATCAAGTGTAGCAGCTAGCAAATAGAAACAAAATATCAAGAACATTAGGACAACAGCTAGCAAATAGAAGCATTTGATGAAAACTAACATTGCAGCAGCTACATTCTGCAACATACAACAAGGAATTTTTACCTGAGAGCATTATAGTGTTATTAAGAAGATACCAAGTTCTCCTATTGATCACTTCATTTAGTCTATTGATGAGATCTCTTGTTACACGATTATCATGCTTCAAGGTGGAAAATATTTCCTTTTTGTGCTCGTAAAATCTTGGGTATGAAACCAAAAATAGTAGCATTTTTCTGCTGGTCAACAAAATGAAGCACACAACAAAGTGGTGGGACGGCTTTCAAGATAACCTCCACCTTCTCCCACCAAAGCCTATCTGTCAAGCAGTCATATGTGAATTTATGTTTTGCCATATCTTTCCATTCATTATTTTTCCAGTCACTAGATACCATCCATGATTGAAACTTTTCTTGTTTATCCATGAAACTCTGTAGGAACAAGAAAATTGTGCCAAATCTAGTAGCATTCCATCGAATCAATTCCCCACCAACCTTCTCTTTCATCATAGCATGATGCCTAAAAGGAAAGTAAGAATTTGAGTGCAGCTATAATAAATCAGATATATAGAAAGTAAGAATTTAAGTGTAGATGTAATAAATCAGGTATATAGCAATGTACAAATAGTAGAGTTACCTATTGTGGTTGTAGAAGAACTTGCAAATCTGTTTTGCACTAGCCACTACTTCTTCAACATTAGGAAAATGTGCTATGTCCTTCAACATTAAGTTAATAGTGTGGGCTGCACATGGCTTCCAAGTTATGTGTTTATACTCAGATGTGAGTTGCTTGCATGCTTTCTTGTGGTTTGAGCCATTATCAGTTACAATTTGAACAACAGATTCTGCTCCAATCTCTATGACAACCATCTCTTTGATACAATCATAAAGAAATTTAGCATTTTGAACAAGAAATGGCCTAAAGAATACGTATATCAGCTTCTGATTTCCCCTAGGTGCAACTAATGACTAAATGTAAGGTTGTAACTTCAGATATACCAAATCTCCCACTTGAAATTCCATCGCAGACCTTCTTTTATCAGCATGGTGTTTTATTCGTTGTTGAGCTCTATGTAGATGATGCCTGACCACATCATTCAACAGATTCCTTTCTAGCATCCATTGATCCAATTTTGGTGAGTGTAACTGACTAGCCATAGAGAATACCAAATGGTCTAGGCTTATGCCCATAAAGTACCTCAAATGGACTGCTACCCAAGGCTGAATGATAACTAGTATTATACCAAAATTGTGCAACTGGCAACTATTTAGATCACTTCCTTGGACAGGCATTTACTGTACCTCCTAGAAAATTTTCTAGACATTGGTTCAATCTTTCGTTTGCCCATCGGTTTGAGGATGATGGGAGGACCTCATCAACAACCGCACATCGGCTAATTTGAATATCTCTTTCCAAACTTTACTGGTGAAAACCCTATCTCTATCGGACATTATTTTCTCAGGTATACCATGGAGCCTGCATATAGTATCAAAGAACAACTGGGCTACCCCAGCATCAGTATATGGATGTGCAAGTGAAATCAAATGCCCATATTTAGTAAACTTGTCTATGACCACCATAATAGAGTCATACCTGTTAGATTTCGGAAGACCCTCTATAAAATCCATGCAAATAATCTGCCATGCCTGATCAGCAATGGGAAGTGGTTGTAGAAGACCAACAATCTTGGTGTGCTCTACCTTGTCTTGTTGACACACAATACAACCTCTCACAAAGAGCTCAATATCCCTTCTCATCTTGGGCCAAATGAAGAGTTCCTTGATACTATAATACGTTGGTAATGATCCTATAATACACACACTTGTACTGTCAATGGCCTAAATAATATGATGTTGAGCCAACTTATTAGTTCCTAACCAAATTCTCACAAACTACCTTATGAGGCCATCCTCAATTGAAAACCCTTTAAATTTAGGTTCCTCTAAATTAGGATTCTGTAGAAGCTCTATTGCAAATGGATCATCCACATAGCCCAGTTTCACTCTATCCATCCAATCATTGTAAACTGTTGAGATAGCCTAAATTTTAAAAGCATCATGACATCTTGATAAAGCATCAGCAACAACATTGGTCTTGCCTTGTTTATAGACAACCTTGAATTGCAAATCCATCAACTTGTATAGAGCCTTTTGCTGAATTTTGGAATGAACTCTGTGCTCCACTGACTGAAGAAGACTCTTATGATCTTTCTTGATCAGAAACTCCATATTTTGCAAGTATGACCTCCATCTATCCACTACCATAATGATGGCCAAACACTCCTTTTCATATGTAGGCAGGGCTTGATTCTTTGAGCTTACTGCCTTTCTCAAATATGCAACAGGGTGGTGATCTTGCATTAATACAGCCCCAAACCCCCATATCACAACCCTTAATCGCGACATTCCGTCATTTGCTATATGGGGGTACAAATGACTTTCAATCCGTGGCTAAAAGTTACAGCGACGAACCCCTACAGACGCTAATGAAGCCGTGGTTAAATGTATATAGCGACGGACCCTGTTTTAGCCACGGACCATCTAATGATAAAGCTTTAGCAATGGACAACCGGTTAGAGCTTTTAGCAACGGATGGTCTATCGCAATATTGAGTTTATAGCAACTGACAATCCATCGACCTCAGTTTTATGGGTAGAAAAAAATAATCTAGATGCATTTAAAACTAGACCACAGTCAAAACCAATACAATATTGGATGACATACACAAATGGCATTAATCATACACTCATCATCCATATCAAATGAGTACATATATAATCATGTCACTAGCATAAGATTCTTGCCATCAAGGCAACATACAAGCATATAGTAGCTGAATACAAAATCTAGTTAAGTCATCAGGTTGTACAACTTTAGGTTGTACAGCATCTGCCCATCCGTATGGACTTCGAATTAGAAGCATCATTAGGATCAAAAGTGTTGTATGAACCCAAATCCTTTAGATTCCTGAAACAGAAAGCAAATTTTAGTATTTTACTAAAAATAGCAATGGTTAAGAACCATTAAGGGGAAACCTCTGCATAGACAATCAAAACAAGATGTGAACTCTTCCTTCCAAGAATGGCGACACACACAAATCAATTTCAATTGATACATAAATTAATCTCAAAGGTAAAAGCAGGCACTAAGTTGCTGACCTTGCACTCATCAGTGTCTAGAGATACACTTGACACCCTTCATAACTTGCATATATGTCTTTATAAGGTAACCAAATTTTCCAAATGGTCTACGAAGGATATCAGGCCTGCAGTTGTGATAACAGCCAAGTTACAGTTGTGTAGTGTCAAAGAATAATTCTAGCTCATCCTCTGGAATAAGCTCTAGGTGAAGGAACATCAATTATTTTATGAAAAGAGTTTAGCACACCTAATAAGATATACAATACAGGTGTGAAGCAATTCCCTGTTTGATTTGCTGTTGGTAAATGAAAATCTTTTGGAGCTATCTCGATCTGGATATTGTACATGTTCAATACTAATTTATAGAATGTAACTGCACACAGTTATTTGGTAAAGGGTAGAGCATGCAATAGTTAATTGAGTTAGAAAGTTTCAAACAAGCAGAATCAAATGCAAACGGTTCCTGCAAGGCTCCCAGGAATTTTAGTGGGGAAGGGAGAAAGGAAGGACCCTGCGAAGCTTCCAGGAGAGGAAGTGGTGAACTGCGCTGTGGAGATGGCTGCGCCCTTGCCGTGGGTCAAAATTACAAGCCTAGTGATTCATGAATGAGCACCAGGTAAGCAACTCACAAAGCTAATGCTAAAAAGTACTAATGGAACATCAAGTTATATTCCTGTAAAAGAAAACGGTAGGAAATGGTACTCACAAGTCTGGTAGGACAACTACAAAATTTTAGTTTTTGATATGTTCACGACATAGTAAACAATTGATATTGCAAGCAGATGGCATATAACCAATCCAGGTATTGATCTCAAATTTGATAAAGCTAGGCAATAAACAATTGATATTTAGTTCAAGCATTGGTTCCCTGCATCTCTGGCAGAAAAATACATCTGGGCTTGAATAGAATTGGTGCACTAAATTTCATAGGTCTATTCAAATAAGAAACAGTGAGATAGGTTCGTCCATTGGATCTGATATAAGAAAGTGATATCCTATCAAATTTAATGTTCAATGCAATTCTGAAATGGATGATGCAAACCTGAGAATTTACTGAGCTGAATGCTAATATGAAGAATTGAGCCCCTGTTGCTTACTGCATTGTTCAACAGTGAGATGATGTAAAATAGCAGCTACTGAACTGCACTTTTGCAAGCTGTAAATCAAATTTGTGTTGTCAGCCTGCTGCTAGCCAAGACGTCAACTGCACTGCTGCTCTGAAAATTCAATACCCTGTACCCTGAGACAGAGATGGACAAGCAGTTGCTGTACTGCTGCAGACCTGTGGCAAATGTGAGAAGCTAGACAAGTTGCCAAATGAAAATGGAATTAGCAAACGCCTACTGCTGCTGAAACTTCCAAGTTTCTGCTGATCATGGAGAAATTCATCTTGGTGAACTGAAAGAGCACACAGGTTTATCCAACCTATCAACTTTGAGCGGACCAATTTCCATTAAGCCTCAAATCATCTTACGAAGGCACATCTCTAGTAAACTGTACGTCCTGTGCATATAGAATCATGCTCTAGTTCATCAGTTAATTAAGGCCATATATATACACTTGTGCATATAGAAACATGAACACAAAACGAACCTCTGCCGGTGATGAACCCCATGTCTTCCATAAAAGGAAGCAAGACCATTTGGTCCCATGCAGCCATCGACAGGTGTGGTGAGAATCCTAGACCGAGCGGACAATCCAGCAGGGCTTCTTCGCGGCGGATGTTAGACAGCGGTGGCCTCTTCCATGAAGCTGAGCACCATGCGGTCCAGGCCCAGAGACCCCACGGCGTCACCCTCACCGGACGGGTTGGACCATCGCTGTGGCTGCCCCGCTGCCGGCCGCCGGTCTCGCAGTCTCTGCTTGCAGATCTGGGAGGGGCCGGCGAGGAAGAGGAGCCATGTTCCACACGGATGGAAGGCAAGGTCGGCGGAGGTGCCAAAGGCGAAAGGGAGTTCCTGTCGTTGCCATCGCCGCAGATCCCCACAGATCTTGGACGCGGAGGAGGGAGAGGGAGAGGAAGGGGAGCAGGCGAGGGGCAGAAGCTACCGAATCTGTGGAGGTGGGAGGCGGTGTGCGGACGTCCAGGCACGGGTGGCCGGCTGGGGCAGGCGACCGAGGCCGGGCAGCCAGCGGCGGCGAGCAGCCGGGAGTGCGGGCGACGGTCTTGGTGAGGGCGGGCGTCGGTCTTGCGTGGAGGCGCCGCGCGCGGAGGGTCAGCGAGAGCAGGGTGGAAGAGACTTTTAATTGTGTGCTCTTATAAAATATGGGTTCGATCTACGTGCCTCTAAAGTTAAATGTTAACCCGTGCGCCTAACTCCATTTTCATTTTGTCCTTCCTACCCTTCCGTCCGCGATCCGTTTAGTTTCTTCCGTTTGGGCGAACTGACCTGTGGGGCCATCTAGTAAAAAAGACCATGCTGCCCTTTCTTTCTTTCTTCCCGTGACCGAAGCGCCACCCGACTTTCTTTCTTCCCGTGACCGACCGAGCGCATCCCCTCCCGTGTCCCCTCGCCCTCGCGAAACCCTAGCCGCGCTTGTGGTGCCGGCGGCGGCGGCGGGCGCAGCGGGCTTGCGCTGGGTGGCGGCGCGGCGGCCGCAGTTTCGGGCGGCGGGGGCGGCGCGGCAAAGAAGCTCCGGCGGCAAAGCGGCAGCGCCCAACTCCGGGCGGGCGGGCGGCGCATCCGGGCGGCGGCGCGTCCAACTCCGGCAGGAGCAGCATGTTCGACTTCATGGTCGGCCGCATGGCCTGCTGCTTCAGCTCTTGGAACGCCGTCTCTGCCACTGAACGCACAAAAACATCAGCAAATTCAGCGAGTTGTTGAGTTTGCTCGTGAAATTAGAAAGATGGAGCATGCAATGTTGCAGGTGCTCGCCAAATTAACAAGATGAAGCTTGCTGACTTACCTTAATGGAGACCAGCTCTTCCATAAGTATCCACCAATATGTTGTTGAGGCTCTGTCAGGCTCACACCCCATGTGTTCCATAATAGAGAAGATCTCTGACGCCTCTTGCAGCAACCCTGCACGGCTGTGATGTGATGCGCCAATTAACTGATGAGATGAGTAGATGGCATCACTTCACATCGAATTGAAAGGCTTCATTTGCTACAGGGAAATGAGCACCTTCAGGCTTATGATATTGAATTTAGGTGCTACCTGTAAGCTTCCTTCGGAGCATTGCAGGCATACACATCAGCCTCATGCCCAGCCTGCTGCATTTCACCAGATACTTTAATTAGGTTGTGTGATGAAAACTTCTCTGTTATGTGATATGTGCTGTTAAGACATGTACTGGGATGTTCAAGAAAATTATCATTTTCTCTGTTATGTGATATCTTATCTATATCAATGTTGAAAAAAAAAATATTTCATTTATACGTACAACCATCCATACTGTCCAGCCATTTGTACAAGAAAAAAAAAAAAAAAACATGTCCAGCCAAGAGCATCAAGCCATTTGCACAAGAAAAAAAAAAAAACATGTCTAGCCAAGAGCATCGGCAGCCCATAGCAGCTTTCAGCCTGAGGGCATTTTTGTCTTTGGTAACTGGAGTTAACATCCGTTACCTCCGATCCTTCACAGAAGGGCATCTAGGACAAAATGAAAATGAAGTTGGGCACACAAGTAAAGTTGAACGGAGGGGCATAGAGATCGAACTCAACTTTTATAAGGGCATACAAGTAAAGGTCTCGGTGGAAGAGCGGGTTGTGTGTGTTTGGTCATGGTGATAGGGTTTACACGTGCTTTTGGGCCAAAATTTTCACCGTAATGGGCCAAAAGCATCAAGCCCATGCATATTTTTATGCAGCGACGGATGATTGGACTCGGATACTCGATGTATAGCGACCGACGATCTACTGCAAAAGCAAAAAAACGTTTAGCAACGGACATTCCATTGTAGTATCTAATTTTACCAACCGACGGTCCGAAGGAAACATTTAGCAACTGACCGTAACATGCTAATTATTTCTTTAGCAACCGACTACGCTTGCTATTTAAGTGTTGTGGTGTAGTGTTCTCAAAATTAGGTAATGCCAAACCTAGTGCTTACACCAATGCCCTTTTTAAGCTGCTGGAATGCTTCCTCAAATTTACTAGTCCATAGGAAGGGTGTATTCTTCTTTAACATATCAGATAAGGGCCTACCGACTAGGCCATAATGTTTGACGAACCTTCTGTAATATCCAGTTAAGCCAAGAAACCCTTTAAGCTCCTTGATATTCTTGGGACCAGGCATTGTTCCACAACTTTTATTTTTGTGTTTTAAGTTGACACACCCTTTGCTGAAATTATACACCCCAAGTATTTGACTTGTTCTTTGGCAAATGAGCACTTTGACAACTTCACATAAAACTTGTTTCTTCTCGGTATCTCAAACACCTCATGTAACATAGCCACATGGCTCTCCAAACTTGATGAATAAATCAATATGTCATCCATGAATACCAAAACAGCTTTTTTAAGTAATGATGCAAAAATTTGGTTCATCACACTTTGAAAGGTTACAAGTGCATTGGTCAACCTAAATGGCATGATTAAGAACTCATACAGGCCACTATGAGTTTTAAATGTTGTCTTGTGGGTATCCTCAGGTTGTAGACTTATCTAATGGTATCCTTCCCTCAAATCCAACTTAGTAAACCACTTAGCATCATGCAGTTCATCAAGCAATTATTCCACCACAGGCATAGGGTGTTTGTTTTTTACTGTCTAAGCATCGAAGTTGTCTATAATCAACACAAAACCACCATGTTCCATCTTTTTTCTTGACTAGTAACACTAGTGAAGCAAATGGGTTTGTGCTACATTTGATAATACCACCTTGAAGCATCTCAGTTAACTGTCTTTTTGTCTCATTCTTTTGCATTGGTGAGTATCTGTATGGTCTAATATTAACTAGCACTACACCACAGCCTAATTGGACGTCCCGACCGTTGGTCGGTATAAATATCGAAATCACGACTATCGGTCGGTCGGTATATCTTAGCAAATGCACGATCGGTCGCTACATCTTTTTATTTCGCCGACGGTCGGGTCGCTATTTCTATTTGGGTTTAGTGTTGGACGGTGGGTCGGTATACTTTATTAACCGGGTCGAACGGTCGGTCGCTATATCGAATTGGGCCTCTTGGCCGCACACCGGCCCGATTCGCGCCTTACATTTTCGACGGATGTATACGGTTCGCGCCGCTCTTATCGCAAGTGGCGCCTAACATTTGGGTTGGGACCCACATGTCGGATGAATTGGTCCCTCCGGGCGGAAAAACCTAGCCTCTCCGGGTGTTATGCCTCTCGCACAGCCGCCACCGACGCGAGAACGACCAGGCCTCCTGTCCGCCCGCAGCCCCCCCCTCGCGGCGCGACCCAGCCCCCGGGCGAGGCCCCTCTCCGCGCGACGCCCGGTCGCGCCCCCAGGCCGCAACCCGGCGCCCGGTCGCGCCCCTCTCCGCGCGACGCGCCCCCACCACCGAGGCCCCAGGATCGCACCCCAGCGCCGACCGTCTCTCTCGCTGACGCGCTCCACGGGCGAGCCTCGCCGGCATCCGCACGGTACATCCCACCCGCACGGTATTGTAGAATCCCTTTCGAGGAGGTTTTTTTTTTTTTTTTTTTTTGGTATTGGAGAATCCCTCCTCATCTCACTTCTTCAACTATAGTTAACGAAAGAGATTAAACAGTTTGGGACCCCAGCGGCCCAAACGGTGTATTCATCAGACAAACAACAGTGAATGACAACAAATTTCTTAGGTTACGCATGGGTTTTTTCCCCATATTTTCTTCCTTGTAATAGAAGACTGGTGGACAGGACATCAGAGTTAGCATTGTTCTACGATTTCTTTCTTGTGTCCTGTGCCCAGGTGATGATGTACTGGCTTTGTTGGCCAGGATCTGATAATAAGCTGTACCCAGTTACCAATTCGTAGCATAAGTGAATTCCTGCAAGTTAATTTTTGAGCAGATTCCATTTTACATCTCAATATCTCAATATTTTTTTGAGCAGTTACCAATTTCTGAGAATATTTTTTTTTGGTGTTTTGGAATCTCTTTTGTAACAGTTGGGATTTCTCGATAAAGTTTGAAAAGAAGCTGAAGTTGCAGGAGGGAGTAGTAGGAGCTGTGAAGCGTTGTTGTGCTGAAGCCAGGAATCAAGATCTGGGAGGTGTTCTCAAGTTAAGATCTGGTGTCCTACAAACAGGCAGGAGTTGTCATCTTCTTTGTGGATTTAAGGTGATGCTCTCTCCCCCTCTCTGGTCTGCATGCTAAGAACCATTAATTTGTGGTGCCCCAAGTTTCATTAATGAATTATATAATTTGGACAGCTTGTTGTTTTGCCCCTCGTAGCGATTGATGGATAAGTCTTGGATTGATGATGATGCTAGGTAAAAAAATAATAGCTTCTATTTTGGTAATGGCTTGAGGTGGCTTGATGCTATCAGGAAGCGGATTGAAGTGCGCATGGTCGGTTCATTATTTTGGACCTCTTGACTAGAGACTAATGCTTTTGTTAAGACTTACTAGTCATGAATCATTTTGTAATGAGTGCAAGCAAACCATATGAGATGTGTGTTGTGCAAGTGCAACCAGCGCAAACATCTTTGTGCTATGCATTATTCTAGTACTTTTATGATGGCTAAAACGCATATGCTGCCTTGATGTAACTTGTTTATGCAAGATTTATGGATAATGACACAAGACATGCCTTATGGCTATAATATTTGTGGAATATAAGTGTTAGTTATGATGAGCTATTGTGTCATAATTGTGTATTGTTTCAAAATGGAATTGTCAATTGAATGCCCATATGATTAGTACTAATCATGTTATTAATGTATAAGCTATAATATTATGCTGTAATTTCCTTATGTAGAGTGTCTGATGGTTGGTCGCTATATAATATATAGCGCCGAACCATTGGTCGCTATAAGTTTGTATAGCGGCATCGAACGGTTGGTCATTTGTATGTTTAACTTACCGTCGAACGGTCGGGCCGCTATAAGTAGGTCGGTCGCTATAAACTTATAGCGACGCCAGTTATATCGACCGACTACATTGGTCGCTATATGTTTATAGCGACCGCCTCGTATGTCGCTATATCGACATATAGCGACCATCCGTAGCTCGCTATAGATAGGTTGTGGTATAGTGTAGTTGTGCTCCAAGAATTATATGGATTTTATGATCACAAGATCTCTGTGGGGAAGATCTTTAGAGCATGAAAAATATCCTTATAGTCGAGACTAGCTGATGGACTACTTTAGGCACAGGTGTTTTTAAATTGATGCAACCCAATCACCAATTGATTCCTGATTGATAGCATTCTCCTGAACAAGCGGCACCTAGACACAATAAGCTATAGCTTGTCTTTTCAGCAACCCTTTCAGCTTACAGTTGCTCACTTTGGTCCACTTGGATGTGTCCTGTTGAAGTCCTTTGAGAGACACTCTTTTCCCTTGATATGTCACTTTCATTTGCTTCTTACCCAATTGTTGACGGCCACTAACGACATGTTTTTACCGTCATCATACTACCATAAAAGGGAGTAAAACTATACATTTTTATACTCATATACATTTATTACTAACATATTTCCACTTGTAGTGTCCAAAATATATTTTGCAGTATTTATAATAAAAACAGGTGGAAATACGACCAAAATACGCCACCCCTCGAAAGCGTACTTTCAAGGAACATCAAGCCCAGGGTGGAAACGGGCCAAAACAGGCAAAGTGGACCAAGCCAAGCCCGTGACACAACTTTTCAAGACGATGGACGCTGGCCTGCCAAAGCCCAGCCCAGGGCGAGCCAAGGGGGGTGCCTGCTGGGGGCGGTTCAGGCCCGGCTTTGGCGAGGCGGTCCATTCAATGACAGGGAGGGCGGTTCGGGGGTGTGTTAGCCGGTTCACTGCACCTGGACACGTGACCAAGGTCGGTTAGGGTAGTTTTAGCACTTAGCCCCCTCTCTCATGTGTATAAGTAGCCCCCCTCTCCTCCTCTCTCTCACACACACCACTTGGAGTACACCTACAGCAGCACCACCTCATTCTCCACCACCATCTTCTTCTTCTTCTTCTTCTTCTTCTTCTTTGGTTAGAGTTGGAGTAGAAGAGCTACAAGGAAGAGCTTGTAATCTAGAAGAAAGAAAGCTTTGGTAATATACATCTTCGATGGATCTTTCTCCTATTTGCAAGTTCTATTTCTATGATCATGGTCTAACTTATGAATTAGAGTATAGTCTTGTTCATGTTATAGTGTTGATATATGGACTAGCATATAGTTTGCATATCATAATATTGACATGTTCATATTCGTTCTTCATCGATCATCATATGCATAACATGATTCTAGATGGGATAACGGTTCGTCGTTCTTTCCGGTTTGCTCTTGTCTTAGTCCGTCCATCCGTAGGGTGGGGATCCTGGGGGGACAAGAGTAGTGCTCTAATACGCGGGCATGGTGCCCGGGTATTACGACACCTTCGAATATGAAAGCATGCCACGGTCGTGAGGGTAGGCGGTAGGGTCGTGACAGCCTTGTCCGTCCTTGTAATCCCTCCACGTTCGCATGTAATGTAGGAGTTCGTAAATGCTTCCCATTGGGCCGGATGGTACCGGGGAGTCTCCCTGTTATCCTAGACATAACCATGCTTATATTGTGTTAGCATATGATCCTAACTATTCATTTGTATGACCATGACTAGAATACTTTAGAACACTCCATAGGTTATTCATTTATTCTTTATCTATTTTCTTTATCCTTTCAAGGTGGATTCCAACGTGTGTGTCACACTATCTATGAACCGTATTGCTTACCCCCTGTTATGATCAAGTTGGACTTAGCGTGCACAAATTCCATTATCCAGATGCCATGCTAGCTTCTTATATACAAGCCTTCCTTTGGGAAAATATAAATAACGATACCTCGAATACTTAGGGTGAAATGCTACAATGATAGATGAGGCGCTTGCGGATGAAATATCAACTATGGCAAGATCTATCACCGTTGATTGAAAGTGCGTTATCACCGCACGGTGGTTCCACTTAGTGATATCAACGACACGCTTCCTAGCGACGTCATTAGGGATGGGTTCTAAACCCTGTTTCTAGTGATTGCGCTAAGAAACGCCAACACCAATGCACCCACATGGGACTCACCTCTTCCAACCAGTCTTCTCCTAAGATCATATCAAAGCATTGTAATGGTAAGATCCCCACATCTGACTGAAAAGTGTGGCCTCGAGATTCTTGATCCTCTTATCATAGATCATAGGACTACCATCTGCAACTACTAATTGAATTGGTGGGCAATTGTCACGCCCCACTTTTAATGGGTCGTTAATCACACGTGTTTGCGCCAGGATCGCGCCACAAACACGTCCATTAGTCACAGATAATGGTAGACAGAAATAATAATAATCCGAGCTTGATAAATATAGGATAGAAAGGGCTTACAGGGGCGACGAAGAGTCACCAAGCCGGGCTACAATATCAGAGTTGGCCAACCAAGAAGCGGTGGATTAACTATGACACTGCCTCGTACTCCACAGGCAGACTTGTGCATGGATGAATTCTGGGCTTCAACGTCCTTCTCCTAAGCAAACACCTCGCGAACTCCTACGGTACGCTGGTCCTCTACTTTGTCGTCTATCTTACCTTCACATGTGCCAATATCTGTAAAAAAAAAGAGGGGTGAGTACAAACGTACTCAGCAAGTCCCAACCAGGGAGTTGTAATTATTAAGGGTTTGGGCCCTAGCAGAGTCTCTAAAACTGCTCTCGCTAGTTCCCGGTTATCTCATGTTATCACTGTCATGGCAACACAGGTCAGTCATCATCAAAGTGTATTTCTAATCATAGATGTTCAAGCCTAGCATTTGCCCATTCCAAGGACGTGGCTATTCGAATAGATTCAATTAACTCTGCAGAGGTTGTACAATTTCCCCCACACGATAGGCACTGCCCTCAACATGCGCTCTTGGCTCAAACAGGCCTAACGAGATCCGTACCTGCTTGGGTGCTACCCTAGGTATGTTGGTATAATCTTCACCATGACTTCTCAGGGGTTGGAAAGGATGACGCATCATCCTAGACAATATGGTGATACCAAATCACCCACGGCTTTACAGGTAATACCTTATTACCCAACCTATACTGTCAAACACCATACCCAATCATAAATATGTGCACCTAGCACTGCGCCACTACGCCCAAACACCTTACGTGGAAGATCACTCAGCATCCACGCCAACCGGACCATGGGGCCACTCTCCCCATGTCTGCTCCCAATAGGTCGTTCGCCTGCTCCGGCCACCTTGGCTCTGAATTATACCTCAACCTAACGGGGTGTGAATCAAGCCGTCCCATATCGGCGTGTGGCTGTACGAATTATCGCACTAGGTAGAAGGTCTATGAACTGGTCCTTAGGGAGGCGAGTATCTCTCTGCAGGAATCCCTCGCGGTGATTCCCGATGTGGTATTTAGGCTCTACCGGACTACCACCACTCACCTTTTGGTTGGGCTCATATTATTATTATGTTTCATATTCAATTAACAATCATGGCTATTATCGTATGTCGAAAAACATCTCTTCAAATAACTGGGCACCTAGCCCCTTAATAAGCACACAACATTGCGGAAGATTACCTAACATCCGCCCATCAACAACTCATGATCACATACGATAATAGCCCATGATCTCTCTTCTTAATTAATCTTCATTATTATTACTTAATTAAAGGTCATGATTAGGGGGTAAGGACTTGCCTGGGAGGTTCTTACGAATCGGCACGGCGTTGAATGTCTCTAGCTTTCTTTGGACGGAAAGCTCCTAAACGGTCGTCGAAAGCTACTTGGGTACATCGATAGACCTAGCTCGAACTATGGCACACAAAACAAACATAGAACATTATGGTGGCAATGGGTTAGATGCATAGGTCTAGATTTTAGAGGAATTATGGAAGTCGCTTTCACCTTAAACTGAGTTAGTATGCATGAGATATGGATTTTATAATATTAATCCCTAATTAAATCATTAGGGTAATATTATAATATAATTTTATCATGTAATAAAATATAACTAATTACATGATAAAATTCTATAAATCAAATAATGAATTTACAAATTTTTCGGAAATTTTTTCGACACGGGAAAGTATACTTTCAAAGCTCGTGTGCAAATACAGGGTATACATAGCAAATTACGCTTGTGTACACAGGGTGGTAGTCTCCATACACGTGGTGCCATGTGGGGCCACGTGGACGCCACGTGGCTGCCACATGTGCGCCACGTGTATAACGGGTCGCCCCGTTGGCCCGCGACGGAGGGAATAGCGAGGCGACGTGTCGGCTCCTCATTGGTTGAGGCCTTGACGCCAAGTATCGCGCTGGAACGACGACTTGACGGGTGTCGCCCATCGTTCCCGGCGGTGGCGCACGCTGAATCCCCGCCGGGGTTGGCCGTCTTGGGCCCGTAGCTCACCGCGAGGCTCCCGGTCTCTCTTCGCCTCCTTGGTCGGGTTGAAGGTTACTAGGGCGACGAAGGATGGCGTGTCCCACCGTGGCGGCGCGTGGTGGCGCTTTCCGGTGGGCGGCGGTGCCCATCGGTGGGGCTATAGCGCATGATAGGGCATGTGTGTGAGTGGAAACGAAAGACCAGAGCTCGGGGAAGCTTACTGACCAGGCCATTCGACCCTTGACAAGAGACACGGCGGGGACCTCCAACCCTAGCCGGCGGTGACGGCGGCGCACGATTTGGGGCAAACCTGCTACGGCGCGAGCGGAGAAGAGGGAGAGGGAAAGAGAGAGCACGAGCACCGTATGTTCCCGATGGTGGCAGAGCTCGCGGGGTGAGGGAGAGTCCGATCGAGAGCCCGAGGGGGCCTATTTATAGGGCGCCGAGGGGGAAGGTCGCCGCCGAGATATTTCTTGCCACTTGCGATCTTTTCCGGCAGCTGCGCACAAGACGTGGGCGCCGATCGGCGTCTAGCCGGGTGCCCGGCAGATGCTCCATAAACCCGGGCGTCCTTTCTCGTCACCGCCGAGGCCGACTGGCCGCGGGTGTCACGCCATCCGGGCGGCGGCCGGGCCGGCCACCATGGCGGCATGCCGCGACTCGCCATCCCCGCGGTGCCGCTGTGGTGTTTGACCCGAGCCCCTGTGCGAGTGTCGTGCACCTCGTGTCCCGGTGCCAGTTCGTCGCCTTGTCCGTTACAAGGTCGCCGGCGGCCAGCTGTTGGGTCGCCACGCTGTGCACGAAACCAGCCCCGTGGTACGCCCCTTGTGTGCGTGTCGTCTTGTGCTTGGGAGCCCGCGGTCGCTGTGTGCTGGTCGCCGTCGTACTCGTCCGGTCGTGGGAACAGCGAGGGGTGCTGGCGGAGCTCGTGCCGCGCTGTGGCGCGGTCATCGTCGCCAGGAGGGAGGAGGAAGACGACGTTGGTGTGGGGCCCGGCTGTCGGTGTGGGAAAGGGGGAAAAGGAGGCCGAGCGGGCTCGGTTACTTGGGCCGATCGGGTTGGGCCGGCCTGCTCGGTTTGGGAGAGAGAAGTAGAGGAGGAAAGGAGCCGGTTGGGCCGGGCTAGAGAGGAAATGAGCCCGTGTCTCATTTGATATTTTCTTCCTTCTTCCCATTTTCTTTCCCTTTTTCTATTCTTCCTCCTTCTCTCTTATTTCATGTGTGTGAATATATATGTATATATTTATTGTATTCATTTGCATAGACTTTTGAACTTATATTCTCCTAAGCTTTTATTTATGAGAATATGTATGAGAATATTTATTTCATGTTTGTGAATATATATGTATATATTTATTGTATTCATTTGCATAGACTCTCGAACTTATATTCTCCTAAGCTTTTATTTATGAGAATATTTATGTATTCATTTCCTCATGCCTTCGTTGTCGTTGGATCGACCGCTCTCGGTCGATGTGAGCCATCAAATTTTTCACCAATTATTGTAAAAATTTCATATTTATATATACATATGTGTGTACACACTCTTCCCCAAGTTTGATGTTTCATGTGTAATAATATATTTTATAAATATTTATACGAGCACATTTATATTCCCCTGACTTCTATTGTCGAGAATAATTATTTATTGTGCTCATAAAAATATTCACATATATATATTTGGTACACACGTGTTTCGTATTTATTCCCGAGAGAAAATTAAGTAAATCGTTCTCATGCAATATACTTCCATAAATAAAATCTAGAACTTACCTTGCATCCTTTGCGACCATAAAGCTCAACAAACAACAAGCAAGATTTCCTATTTTCTAGATGGTGAGAGTTTGAATGCAGGTTTTTCGAAAACGGGGTTTTGGTTTGGCGGAAAATAAATCAAGTTTTAGTTGTAATTGTAAAGTTCAAATTTTTAGTGATTTTTAAAATGATGCAAAAAAAACACGGGTGTTACAGCAATCAACCAATGGATTGGTTAGCTGTGCAGCCAACTCTCTGTTGATAAATGTCCCCACACTTTCTGAGTCCACCAGCACTAATAGTTGTAGATTACCAATCTTTGCAAAGAGTCTCATTGTCTTCTTTTTCTGACTAATATCAGTCACAGTGTCCTACTGCCATGATGGTTTCCTCATTGTCACAATCGTCATCACCCATGTCAGATTCAGAAGCAGTATCCTCCAACGCATCCAATAACTCCTCAATGACATGTAAAGGAACTTGAGTAGGACATTTGTGATTCTTACCCCACTTCTCTCCACATCTAAAGCAGAGGTTATTCTTCTTCCTAAATTCCATGAGGGCTTGTAACTTATCTTCCAAATCAGTTTTCCTATCCTTGTTCTTAGATTGATCACCATAAGCCAGTTTCCACCCTTTGAATGCCCCTTTATTGAATTCTTTACTTCCAAACCTGGTTCTGGACTTAGCCAATTCTTCTTCCTGAATCAATGCTAGGTTACAAGTTGCATCCACATCCTTTGGCTGGTGAAGAACAATTACCCTCTTGGTATCATCCTAAGCCCAGCTATGAATCTATTGACAAAATAGGTGTCATCATAGCCCTCATTGTAGAGCAAAAGACCATAGGCTAACTTGCCAAATTCTTCCAGATATTCACTGACAGAGCCTCTCTGCTTCAGTTGCTCAAACTGTCCCAAAACCAGTTGATATTGATTGCCATCAAATTTCTTCATAACCTTGTCACAGAGAGCATCCCAATCAATAATCCTTGTCTTGTCTTACATAGACTGCAACTAGATTGCCGCCGACCCATTAAAGTTGAGGGCCGCAAATCTCATCTTCAGAGAAGCATCCACCACATACACCTTGAAGAAAGTCTTACGGTTATCATGCCAAAGCCTTTGATTTGTGCCATCAAACTATGGAAATAACATTTAGGAAATGGCGGAGAACGAGATTTATGAACAAAATCATAATCACGCCGTCCATAATCCACATCACGGTGCTGAAATTGAGGAGGGGGAAACCTAGTGGACATATGTAACACCCGAATTTTGCGTTTTTTGAAAATAGAGTCAAAATGATTTAATTATGTATTTTTGTGCTCATGAAATATAGGAAAATAATATGTTTCATTTAAAATAAAATTTATCTAAGGCTAGAAATATTTATGTTGCATTCATGCCTTTGCATTTAATTTTACTGAGTGATTAATTAATGCTTTTAATTTAGAAATGAGTCAGCTTTGCTTTGCTTATAAATTAAAGAAATAAATTATGTGTTTTAAAATTCAAAGTTTTATTTCCAAATCTCAGAATAATATTCTTAAATAATTAGTTGTATCATGTTTGAATTGATTCTATAATAAAACCAAAAGAAAATAGAAAATAAATAGAGGAAACACTCAAGTCCTCCCTCCCCTTCTGGACCATGTCGGGTAGGCGGACTAAACCGGCCCGCTCGCGCGCAGGCCTCTCCCATCTCCCCTGGCCCGTTCGCTCTCTTTTTTCACTTGGGCCGCAAGTGCCACAAGCTCGACCCAGCAGCAAGACACATCGTCTCCTACCTCCGGACAGAGTCCCCGATCCGCCGACGCCGGTCATGCCACGACCAAGCACGCCCGCGTGGACCAAGCAGGAGCCGCGTCCACCGCATCGCTAGAGGACCGGTTCTACGCCCGCGCACTCCGCATCGCTGCTCCCCATCCACATCCGGCCGTGACCCGCTCACCCCGCGCGAGGTCTCAGCCGCAGCCCAACTAGACCCGCCAGCCGCCACGCTCGGCGATCCGTTGTCCCCGGCCTATCTCCGTCGTCCCCGTCGCCCCAAACGTGTCAGCCTCGCCGCGCGCTTCGCTCCCGTGCTCGCCCCATAGTTTGATCCGAAAATCACTTACCCTTCTCCTTAATCCCTGGATAGCAGGCTGCACATGTGTGCATGCTCCTGTGTCCCACTTCATCATATTCAAGCACGTGTCATGGTCATGCATGTCTACGTGTTTCTTTTTTTTTTGAGATTGTCTACGTGTTTCTTCTTGTGTTAATCAATTATTACGTGGACTCTTTGCATCACGAGACCAGCGGACCCACTTTCCCTTGCGCCAGGCCCAACCTGACCACCAGCGTAGCCCAGCTGATCCAATCTGCACACGAAGGAGCCATCGCCGCAAGTTGGAACGCCGCGCGAACATCACGCCCGACCCTCCTATCGTTCGCCGATCCATCGAGACCGCGTCCATTGCGCCCTCGGGGACCAAATCACCGAAGAACCCCAGCCGTTCCTCTCGTTTCCTGGCCGGTTTCGATCCGTAGCTCACGGTCATGCCGCCATGGACGCAGCTGCCGAGCCCTCCACGGCTTCCTCCCCCTCCCCACCTTATCTGGGAGAAGCACCGGAACCGCAGCATCGATCCACTGCCACACCACTCGTCCTCGAGCTCCACCTCCAGCCCGAGCAACCCCAACCTGCGCCGCCGCCCGCCATTGACGAGAGTACAGAGCGCCGCCGCGGAGCTCGATCCCTTCCATCCGCCTTTCGCCAACGATGAGATCCCCGTCACCATGTTCACGGTAAGCTCCTCAGTCCTTTGAATCCATTCTGATAGCTTCAACGAGGCCCTGCGAACGCGCTCCTGTCAGCACTGCCCACGGTGAGGATGAGGCCCGGCCCAAGAGAAGCAAGCGTGTCCGGCGACCGAAGCTCCCGAGTCACCGGCCCAGAGTGGTCCGGTCCTTCAAGGCAAGCTAATGAGGCACCTGGAAGCATAAGTACCTGAAGACTCGATGAGTCTTGTAACTATCAAACAAACTCTTACTTGTTAATTTGAATTCGTCGTCGTTCGTCGTACCTACTCCCTCTCTCCTCCTCCTCCTACCTTCTCCTTCCTTCCCCTCTCAGTAGATCTCGACGGACCCCGCAGCGAGCGGCGGGGTCTCACACTGGTATCAGCTCCCTCGGTCTAGCCCTTCGATGGAGCCTCATCCGCACTTCACTTTCGCCGACGGAAGGCGCCTGGCCGCGATGGAGCCGAACGGCAAGGCTTCCCTCGACTCCCTCGACTCCAAGTTCACGGAGATGCTGCGCCCTTCGATCGGATCGAGTCCGGGTGTGACTCCCGGTTCGCCGAGGAGAAGGCGGCGCGCCGGTCGCTGTCCGCGTCTGGGGCAGCGCATCACGGCGTTGGAAGACGGTACCTCGTCGTCCCCCAAACCTCCGGATCGAAGTCGCCCGCCGAGTCTTCGGAGCCCGGGCGAGGGAGCGAATCGCCCGCATCTCCGCTATGGAGGGAGTCGCGGCGGCTGTTCCCGGCCTCTTCGAGCGACTTCGCCGCCCTCGAGGCGAACGCGGTCGCCGATGGCGCCCGCCGGTACGTTCACGGAAGAGTACTGCTCCGCCCACACCGTAGCGGCGAGGCCAACCATCTCTCGGGCGCGGGGTTGATAAACCGCCTCCGCGGGACGGAGCTCGTGGTCGATGATCTCGGAGCTCGTCCGATTGGCGGAGATGCGGGACGGCGTGACGACCGCATCGGCGTTCTGGAGCACGCACGGGGTGTTCGACGACCTGGCGTCTATGGGTCGAGTCGTCTCGTTCGACGCCGCGCGACATCGGCGGTCTTTGTCGAGTGCGAGCCGCGACCCCGCCGCCCACGTTCCGGGATCCACCATGGGTGCCGCCGCCGACCGCGCCTACACGGGGCCCCGTCCGCTGGGCGCACCGCCGTCCGCCCCGCCCACAAGACATCGCCGCCGGTGCTGCTGCCCGAACCGCCCAACGGGCACCGCGTTGGGGTATGGATCGGTCATGACCATAGCCCCCTCTTGATCCGGTATGCTCCCACTTCCTCCCACTCATCACCCTCCCCTTAATCCAATACCCGTCCCTAGACACCAACCTGATCTCCATCACCAGCAGCAATTGCCCAATTACATGCCCAATTCTCCAAACCAAATCCACTCTCACCCATACAGCCATCCTATTCAAGCCCAATCCTACTCAAATCCTTACCAGCAGCAACAGTATTCCCCACCTACCGACCCCAACCAACAATTCCACGGATCATCCCCAATTCACCTATACAAGCTTCCCAGCACCTCGGCCGTCTACCTAAGCTCGACTTCCCTAAATTTGACGGCGAGGACGCCCAATTCTGGATATCATGCGCCAAAAATTACTTCGACATGTATGCTGTTGAGTCTCACCTATGGATTCGTGTAGCCACAATGCACTTCTCTGGTGCGGCTAAGCGCTGGCTCCAATCGATAGAACCCACTCTTACATCCACAGATTGGCCAACCTTCTGCTCTATGGTTCACGAGCGTTTCAGTCGTGATCAACATGAATCCCTGCTACGCAAAATGTTCCACATCCGCATGACCGGCTCTGTCTCTGATTATGTCAACCGATTCACTGAACTGGTCGATCAACTGAAATCCTATAACCCCAATCCAGATATCCTATCCTTCATCCAGAGCTTTATTGATGGACTCCGAGATGATATTCGTGCAATACTTATGGTTGCTCGCCCATCTTCCCTCGATACTGCCTATACTCTTGCACTGTTACAGGAGGAAGCTGCGGAGTCTATCCAGCGCAAGGAAGCCAGGAGGCCGGAGTTCTCTGGGTTCCCGAGGACCCAAGGCACCAGAGCTGTCGTGCCGTTTCATGCTTCCTCAAGCCGCGCACAAGAGAAGCCGGTTGTCGAGGAGAGGAATCTTTGGTTCCAAGTCTTGATGACAAGCTCTCCACTCTCAAGAATTACCGCAAGGCACGAGGACTTTGTATGCGCTGCGGGGACAAATGGGCTCCTGGTCACCGCTGTGCGCAGCAACCTCAGCTCCATGCATTGTAGGAGGTATGGGAAGTGTTCCGGGATGATTTTGAGGTCCAGATTGAAGAACAACCAGCTGAAGATGCCGGCTGGCTGAGCCCGAGCAACCTGCACAGTTTTTTCTCTATAGCCCCCGAAGCTTTCGTTAATGGCACACCGGGCATTCGACAATGCGGTTCATGGGCACCTTTGGCCGACACATCGGTATCGTCTCGGGTCGATTCGGGAGTACCCATTCTTTTATCGGTGCATATCACCGCTTCTTTCTCGCATGGCTCTCGGGAATTGGCTCAACCCATGCCAGTACGCATTGTAGATGGTTCAATTATCAACTGTACTTCTGAAATACCTGCTCTTGCATGGAAACTGCAGGGCTATACTTTCCACTCCACCTTCAGAGTTCTTCCTTTGGGCTCTTATGATCTAATACTTGGCATGGATTGGCTTGCCGCCTTCTCACCAATGAAAGTTAGTTGGAAGCATAAGTGGATGGCAATTCCTTATGGTCACTGCACAGCTGTTCTTCAGGGCATTACTTCAGAGGATCATGACAGTGATGTTCTGTACCTGTTCAGTATTTCTTCGGATGAGTCAGATCAGTCTGCTCCTCCTCTTTTGCCCACCATCCAGCTGCTGATAGACGAATTCTCCCAACTCTTTGTTGAGCCCACTGCCCTTCCTCCCCGATGGCAATGCGACCACTCCATACCTCTCATACCGGGCTCAGCCGGTTTCCGTAAGGCAGTACCGCTATTCTCCCAAGCTTAAGACTGAAATCGAGACTCAAGTTTCAGAATTGCTGAAAACAGGAATGATTCATCCCAGTCAGAGTCCATTCTCATCTCCTGTTTTACTGGTGAAGAAGAAAGATCTCTCCTGGCGAATGTGTGTGGATTATCGCATGCTTAATGCTCTGACGGTCAAGAGCAAGTTCCCAATACCAGTCATCGACGAGCTCTTAGATGAATTGGCGGGTTCTCGGTGGTTTTCCTGTTTGGACCTCCGAGCTGGTTTCAATCAGATTAGACTAGCGCCCGGGGAGGAGTACAAGACTGCTTTTATGACTCATTGGGGACAGTTTGAATACAATGTCATGTCATTCGGTCTCACTGGTGCCCCAAACTCATTTCAGGGGGCTATGAACTCTACTCTCAAGCCATTGCTACGCATCTGTGTGATCGTGTTCTTCGATGACATTACGGTATTTAGCAAAAGTCCGGAAGAGCATATCATCCACCTTCGTCAGGTGTTCGAGTTACTTGCCAAGGACCAGTGGCTCATTAAGCTGTCCAAGTGTCGTTTTGCCCACGAGTCCATCTCTTATCTTGGTCATGTCATCAGTATTTGGGGTCGATCTGCACCCTTCAAGTTAGGCGGTGCAAGCTTGGCCTGAACCCACAGATGTGAAACAGTTGTGCAGTTTTCTGGGACTTGCAGGATATTATAGGAAATTCGTGAAGCACTTTGCAGTGATTGCAAGACCTCTCTATGATTTATTGAAGAAGGGTGCTCTCTTCATCTGGTCCCCTACTCATTCCTCAGCTTTTGCTGTTCTTAAGCAGGCACTGTTAACAGCCCCAGTCCTCTCCTTACCAGATTTTAACAAGCCATTCCAACTTCACACCGATGCTAGTGACAATGGTGTGGGGGCTGTTCTATGTCAGGAAGGCCATCCTCCGGCGTTTGTTAGCAAGTCTCTAGGACCTCGTTCTCGTGGTTTGTCCACATATGACAAAGAGTTCCTTGCAATTGTTGTGGCTATTGATCAGTGGTGGGCATATCTACAGCACAATGAGTTTATCATCTACACAGACCAGCGCAGCCTCATACACATCACTGACCAGCGCCTGCATACTACCATGGCAACTCAAGATGTATACCAAGCTTGCAGGATTATAGTACAAAGTCATCTACAAGCCAGGCATCAACAATCAGGCTGCGGATGCCCTGTCCAGACACCCTGCAGCTCGAGCACAGTTACATGCTATATCTTCAGTCACACCTTCTTGGATGTCAGAGTTGGCAAAATGGTATGAGTCTGATCCATCCGCTTCTGAACTCTTGCAACAATTGAGTCTTTGCCCAGATGCCAGGCCACCCTATTCTCTGATCGGTGGCGTGATTCGATTCAAGGGCCGGGCTTGGCTGGGTACTAATCAGCGATTCCAGTCAAGGTGATGACCGCCCGCATTTGCCGATCTTTGTTGGCGGCCATTCCGGTTTCCCAGTCACACACCGCCGAATTAAGCAGTTGTTTTATTGGCGTGGAATGAAGGCTGACATCAAGGAGTTCGTATCCAATTGCACTATTTGCATTCAGGCCAAGCGGGCGAGGGTTAAGTATCAAGTGCGCTTTCTCTCTCTCGAGTCCCCGAAGGCTCATGGCAAGTCTTATGCATGGATTTCATCAATGGCCTGCCCACATCTGGCTCGGCTAATTGCATCATGGTTGTTATTGACAAATTCAGCAAATACGCACACTTTATTCCTCTGCATCATCCCTACACTGCTGAGAAGGTGGCCCAAGTCTTTCTCAACAATGTATACAAGCTCCACGGCATGCCTAAATACATTGTGTCTGACCGGGATGCCGTGTTCACTAGCAATTTTTGGAAGGAGATCTTTAGGCTGGCTCAATTGACTCTGTGCATCAGTTCCGCTTATCACCCGGAGTCTGACGGTCAGACAGAGCGAGTCAATCAATGCCTGGAAACATTTCTTCGCTGCTTCGTGCATTCCTGTCCACGTCAGTGGCTTAAGTGGCTTTCATTGGCAGAGTTCTGGTACAACACTTGTTGGCATTCAGCATTAGGTACTTCTCCATTCGAGGTACTGTATGGCCACCCACCCATCCACTTCGGCCTCTCTGATGAAGTTGTGTCTCCTGTTCCTGATGTGGCAAAGCAGTTGGTGGCGCCCAGACTATGCAAGCAGCGGCACGTCAACACTTGCTCCGAGCCCAGATGCGCATGAAGCATCAGGCTGACAAGAACAGGACTGAGAGAGCTTTCAAGCTGGGTGACAAGGTATTCCTCCGCCTGCAGCCCTATGTCCAGTCCTCGTTGGCTCCAAGGTCCCATCACAAGTTGTGTTTTAGATACTTTGGACCTTTTGAAATCATTGGCAAAATTGGCGACATCGCTTACAAGTTGAAGCTTCCTCCATCATCATTGATCCACCCGGTTTTTCATGTATCATTGTTAAAGGCTGCTCCTCCAGTCTCAGCTACGGTATGTCCAACTCTCCCTGATCCTGACAACAATATGCAAGTACGGAAGGCTGTCTGCTGGCGCGCCTCAGCGTTGCGGGGCAAAGACTGTTCCTCAGGTTCAAGTGGTCTGACATGGATGCCGAGCTGGCTACATGGGAAGATGAGGACTGCATCAAGCAACTGTTCCCTGCAGCCCCGGCTTGGGGACAAGCCGGCACACAAGGAGGAGGGGGTGTCAGCACTGCCCACTTCGGTGAGGATGAGGCCCGGCCCAAGAGAAGCAAGCGTGTCCGGCGACCGAGCTGCCGAGTCACCGGCCCAGAGTGGTCCGGTCCTTCAAGGCAAGCTAATGAGGCACCTGGAAGCATAAGTACCTGATGACTCGATGAGTCTTGTAACTATCAAACAAACTCTTACTTGTTAATTTGAATTCGTCGTCGTTCGTCGTACCTACTCCTCTCTCCTCCTCCTCCTCCTACCTTCTCCTTCCTTCCCCTCTCCAGAGTAGATCTCGACGGACCGCCGCCGCAGCGGCGGGGTCTCACAGCTGCTGACCCCGCTCTGTGTGTCGCGCAGCACGGCCGTGTTGTCTCTGTCGCGAGCACCCGAACAGCCCGACCGGACCGTGGGGGCGTTACGCCGTAGCGGTCATTTTTCCACGGTGCCTCCGCCCGGCTGTCCATGGCCCTTGGCCGAAGCCCTCCCCCTTCCGCGGCCTGAGCAGCAGTGAGCCATCGATCGGCCATGCATGGCTGCGTACGTGAGAAACCAAGGTACGAGATGCTAGCACCATATGATGTAATGATGACATCCATATGATTTCCTGACCGTTTTCCTTCACAAGAATAAATCCTAAAATACGATAGAAATACACTACCCATGAGCATGCAATCGACCCCACCGTGTGTTCTTGCTATTTACTTTGTTTTATGCAGTATGCTAAATTAATTGATTAACACCCATACAATCAATTTTATAATTAAAAGTCATATAGGTTTACATCTCGGTGATGTATATGTATCAAATATTAATGAGATTAATTGCTAACATAATAATGTTTCTAAGCTATAATTCGTCTGGTCTAAACACACTTGATTACGTCCTTTCATAATATATCAATTTGTAATTACACGTTACCGTTGAGTTGACATAAAAGACATCAGAATGTTTATAAATAAAATATGAATAAGTATAAATTAGTCTCTAAATCAAGTTATGATTTGTATAACCTGAACTAATAATTTCTTCATGATTTTTGTTTAATTAAATAAATCAATCTTATAGTTACTAATTATAATAATATAAAGCTCGATAGATGTATTTGTTTAACGTTAGTTCTTTTATCGGCGTCTCTTGCGTTCTCTTGACCGTAGCAGCAAATTCTCTCTTAGCACGTCATTTTAAGCCTTTCTATGATTGGTGTATTGTTCTTAGTTTATTTTGTCTTCTTGCTTGTACGGCGTGGTGTTGCTACAGTAGACGAAGAGTTGTTCATTGGCATTGAAGACGGGGGAGTTGAGGACCGACAAGTGTGAGAAGTAGAGTGTGGGAAATTGGAGCAAAAAGTAAAGGCAAGTATAGTTTGAGTATTGCTAACTCATAATTACCATGATCTTGTGACTTAATTAATATTATGCTATAAATGATAAAATGGTAACAATTTAACCACATAAGATCTTATCGTAAGTGATGTATCACGGGATTTCTGATACAATTGTGAGGGCCACATGGCTCACGGTTTTAGCTCAGTGCCAGACCCTTTTCTAGCGAGTTTGGAGGAAGTGCGAATTGGGTATAGTATAGCCCCTCGTCCCATATATATGTGTATAGGCTGCGGTTATGTGCCATATAGGAAGGGCGTGTCCTATATCGACGACTTAGCGCCCCAGCTTGTTAGACGAACCTGTTGAAAGGCTTCATAGTGAACCCCCGCCGACCGTCCCTAGGAAGAAGGTTAAGAGGCTGATCACCTCGGGCGAAAAAGGGCAATTCACGGCTCACGGTGAAAGTGTACACCTCTCTTGCTTGAGTTTATTAAACTAGTATACTAGCCTTGCTCAAGGACACGGCGGCCTTGGACCATTTACATTAAAGATGGTGACGCTTATATTGTTAAATCGTTCACTCACGTTTATCACTTATGCATATTTATTATTATGTTATAATGATCATGATTCTATGGGTAAGATACTACCTTGCTATACTTGCAGAGTTCGACATGGACTCATCCTTGCAATTTCCCCCACCTCAGTTTATTGGCAAAAGTCACATGGAGAATTGTTGAAGATACTAGTTCTTGGCATACGGAGCCCCCAGTCAACTATCCCCTCGTGGAGAATGGAGCCTAAGAAGTTTAGCAACCGTTCTCGCGTTACTCTGATAAATTGTGAGTGTTTGTTTAGTTATTTTTACGCTTTAAAGCATTGTTTTCTGATATTTATCTGTTCTATGTCATATGTGGACTTCGAGCACACATACGGCGAGTTTGGTCTCCTTTGGAGAACCCAGGCGTGACAACATACCATGAGAGAAGTAATGCTACTGGGTTCCTTGAAACCCACCGCGCCCCGTCTTGTGCCCCATTGGTCTGTCGTCGCTGCCATTGGATGCAGCCAGCGATGGTATGGGTGCCATGTTGAGGTCCAGCTAGCCGGTGGATGAGGCCGAGGGTGAGCAAACGTCGGGTGCATCATCGCCCTACCGGAACTGGAATCTCGGTGGTGGCGTCGACGCGCGTGAGGCATCAACGTCGGCGGGCCCGAGAAGTAGTTCACCGCAATTGGAGGCGGCTGTGAAAGAAGTTCGATTTGCGTGTATGTCGTCGACGGATGCGGGGCGCTGAAACCGTCATTGGAGCAGTAGCACGCCGAGGGAGCCATCCCAAGCCTGTCATCGGCATAGTCGTCATAGTCGAAGAAGGGTGCGCCGGTGTAGCCGATGTCGTCACTGAAGCGTCTTTGCCGCAGCCCACCCGAGTGGAACCTCCAACGCCTGCAATCTCGCCAAAGTTTGTTGTTGACACCTGTTATAGCATAATTTTACTAGTCAAATAAACACGAAATAAGGGCATAAAATGAATTATCACATAGACTAGGGGCTTTACTAACATAGTTCCACAAGTTTTGGTGATTTGTATATTTTCGGGGAAAAACGTGAAAAGCCTAGAGTTTGCAAGACATAAGAAGAATAAAACATGTTACAAACATATCCAAG
>JADLZK010006650.1:0-15612 GCA_015847255.1 Hyparrhenia diplandra
TAAGATAAATAACATGAAATAAGGGCTCAAGAGTCAAAAGACCAAACATAAGTCTAAGGGTCTAACTAACATAATTCCATGAGTTTTGGTGATACGACTTTCTAGGGGACTTGATAGATATTGTGAGAGAAGAATGGAGAAAGTTAGGAATATACAAGACATATATGAAGACAAGACTTGGCCGTGAAGTAACTCAACGAAAAGTGGACTAAAACATTCTAGAAGATACCGAGGACACCGGAAAAGGCGGGAGCCAAGGTGGCACTCCACCTGCGCGCCCGGTGCCATGTAGGCGGCGCGGTGGGCCATACTGTCGGCCCTCTCCTTTCTAGGTCGGTTTACTACCCGACTTTGAGGTTGTATCTGCCGTTGTTGAAGGTCGGTTTGATCAAGGGTTGATGTTCATCACCAAGTACTATATAAGAAGACCGGTGACCCCGAGTGATAACAATTTCATTATCATACTCATTCATCAACTCATACCCATCAAGTCGCCAAGTGCGGACCTAAGCCCTAGTTCATACTAGAAGTAGTTAGCTATCTAGCTAGTTCTAGTTGAAGATCAAGTTCATCTTGAGTTCACGATAGTCAAAGTAGCAAGGATCATCGTTCTTGAGACTTCTCTCTTGTATTCGATCTGTAAGTACTATTATATTTAGAATACAATTGTTATGGCTTTGATCTTTATAATTATTATATTCTTATTGATATGTGTTTATACTTTACTATGATTATATGTTTAGTTTAGTAAAGATTGCTTTATATTTTTATGCATGGAATTGTATAGCATCCATATAGATGATCACTATGTGGGTGATAAGCAATGTGTAGCGTGGTGTTTATACAAGCGTTTATACGCAGGTACACCCTATATTCCGGGCCATGTGGCGGATGGCGGGAATTGATAGTCACATTTGAGTCCTTTGGAATCCACCCTCAGAATGTAGGACTAGTCGAGGTTTATTATGCGGTAATGATCAACTTTAGGTCCTTAGTTTGTTATTGGTAATGCTTGCCATGTGTAGAAGTAATCAACCTTGCCATGATAGCTAGATGTATTGCACTAATTTAGTATTCATTTGACATATATGATTAGGAATTATCTTAGGAATATTCATTCTATTTCTTTTTATAACATGTTAATAGCTTTCGAATGATACTAGTGGCTTATGATGATCTTAGACTTGGGTATTTATCATTTATATATTTATCTTTTGATACACGTGACTTATCCATTTGAAGTAATGTTAGATGCATATGGCTACTCTGCATTTACACTCTTTGTAAAGTGGATCTCATAATTAAATCACAATATAAATCATTAGATATCCTTTTCTCTCTACTTTCCATAGACTCCCTTCCTTTTTATGGTAAAATATAAATACGATACGAGTTTACTCGGTGAAGTGCTACAATTAGTATTTCTATAAATGCGCTTTGCAGATATCATGTTCATTCTTTTATCAAGGCCAATCAACAAATACCATGCCACGCATTTCTTTGGCGTTATTGCTAGGGTGGCCAGAGACTAGTGTATAGGTAATGCCTAGAAATGAGTGGTATACCTTAATTACATATCTGGTGAAATTAACTCCACTATGGATAATGATGCTAAGTTTACATCCCACTACTAACTGCTTCTAACTCAGCTTTATTGGATCATGAGGGTTAATCCCATATCAAGCTAACATGATTAGATAGATATCCCATATATATTTCTTTACGCCTTCCTAATTGGGATCGTGTAGAAATATCAACAAGCATTACGCATGCAGATTCTTGGATTGTGATAGTCTATCGAGAAAAAATAATTTTTCTTGACTTTTGTTTTCAAAAACTTTCCTAGTTTGGAGAGCATAGTCAATCTTTCAAATTTTCAAAAGATGTTTTCAAAACTTCAAAAGTTTTTTCTAGTGCTTCTTTCCGGCTTTCCCTAGTTTGGAGGGTATTATTAAAGACTTAGAGCGGTGTTATTCCTATTAAGTTGGTATTGTTTTGACTTTACTAGTTAGAAAGGGTGCTAGCCAAAAATCTTATAAAACACATCATATAAAACGGAGAGATCCTTACATCACCTAATTCATTGAGAACCCATTATCACATACTCAAGCAGGTTTCACCCTATTTTTCTATTTTGTTTTCGATCTTCTTATGCGGGAAAAAAAATATATATATGAATTGGAACCTTCGGAAGAAAATTTTTGTGAAGATCTGAAAAAGTGTCCCGAGCGGGGCAAGAGCAAAACTTCGGACAAACTCAGCACCTACATCATCATCATCATCATTGAGTAGATACGAGAATCCAAGACCTCTTGAATCGAAGTTAATCAAGTTACTAGAGACTTAACATCTGAATTTGAAGCTATAGCAACCAAAGACGCCGTGAGTTCTCGGCTCCTACCACGGACAACATTCGTTGGTCAGAAGGTAGAGGTTGGAGACAAAAGGCTTTGAGCTTAAGCGGGGCTCATCAACATGGTGCAAGCAAAAGTCAATTTTGTGGAAAGACACATGAAGGCGCCAAGTGCTCATCTCCAACATTTCACGGAGATTTGCGGCACATTTACTATGAAGGGCGTATCAGAAGATGCAATCTTGCTCCGTCTCTTTCCATTCTCACTTTTGGGAAAGGGCTAAGCAATGGTTTTATATGCTACAAAAGATAAGAATACAACATGGGATATTTGTTCCCGGCCCTTTCTTGCTAAGTTCTTTCCAATAGGCAAGACAAATGCCTTAAGAGGGAAGATATCAAATTTTCAACCTTGGCATGATGAATCGATCCGTATTAGGCGTGGGGCGTTTCCAAGAATATATTCGAGAATATCCACACCATGGGATGGAGAAGTGGTACATTGATGCAGACTTTCTATCATGGGCTTGTTCGGTCTTTCGTGAAACTATGGATCTTTACCGGTTGGTGGTGCTTTTCTTATCACTTACATTAACTTCGTGCCCCGAGAACTTGTGGAAGATGAAAACAACCAAGGTTGGAGTGAAGGCGTCAATCTACTTAAAAAGAGGAATGCACCGGCTAAAAAGAGATAGATATGCTATCATCAAAATGGACCTTATCATGAAGAAGCTAGAGGATAGAGATCCTCAACCCAAGGCAGATTATGCAAATTCAAGACTCACATATGACATGTGAAGAATGTGGAAACTTAGGCCACATTGGTGGCGAATTACTCGGAGATCACGGAGGACATCAACTTTCATCAATAACAACAGCAATTTCCGTCCTCCAGCGAATCAAGGTTGGAACCAACGAGAGGGGCCCAACTATCAGGAAACTACCAAGGTAACAATCCGGTAACAATTTTAATACTTATCAACCTTCTTTAAGGACCTTGTTGTTAACCAAAAGGTAAAACCATGGAAATACGTGAAAAGATAGCAACAAATGATAAAACTCTTGAACTTTATTAATACTTCGTTTGGAAAGTTTTTCTTTAGCTATAAAGAATCAACATAGCTTTAATAAAATGATAGAATCTCATATTTCTCGGTTATACGTTCCACTAACCACACGAGGGAAAGATTGGGGGGCAGCCGAAAAATTAGAAAGCTGCAAACTTTGTATGTGTATTTATAATGCGGTCGTTACTATAGAGACCTCGGGGAAAATTTTGTTGGTTGGATGACTCGATGCCACCTAAGAAGGAAGATCCGGGAGGCGATCATTACAATCAAGATTGGACAACACACATTAAACCAGTACTCTGTGATTTTTGGCTCAAAAGCGTCAACATACTACAAAGGTAATTTATGAAAAAGATTTATAGTGAACCACTTTGGAAAACAAATATGTGCCTTGCGACTTGCGAGATCAATCATTGTTATCAGGGGATCCTTGAAGGCGTGTGTGTGTGGGAATCAGAGGCTCATATGTGCCCGGAGACTTGTGATTGTAGACCTTTGGAAGAAATGAAGAGCAACAATCATACTTCGGTAGACCATTCTTATGCTTTCGGCCAAAGCATCATCTACCATGACGGTCTGCGAAGATTGTTTTTCAATATCAAAGGGAAATGGGGGAGAAATTCACTTTCAAGAACAAGGTACACACCTCTCTTACTTATTCCCGAATTCCAATCATTATATTTTAGAACCAAAGGTGGAAGTCTACAACAAAACGAAAGGAGGAACAGATCGGAATCAAAATCGAGAATCGAACAAGAACAAGGCGGCCTGACCTACAAAGGTAATGGTAGTAAATAAAAACAACATCTTATAATGACCATTTACTTGAATCTCCGATGCCGTCGGCAAGATGATCCAGTACCCTACTATTCATTTGCTCTATTAATCAATGGAATTTTTATAATACATTTTGCGTCACGGGATGCGGTATTAATCTAATGGCAAAGGTTACATATGAATTATTATTTAGAAAATTGCGTTGCAACCAACATATGTCGACAGCTACGGATGGTAGACCAATCCTATGGTTTCAAAAGAAATTGCCAAAAGGCGTGCGGTCAAGATTATGGACCACTATGTTCTCCACTAACTTTGTAGTCATGGACATCAGGGGAAAGAAGAAGATCCTCCACTAGTGCTTGGGGAGTAGTTCCTCCAACACTACTCGTGCAATCATCTACATCCATATGGGGAGATTCATTTCTAATTTCCTAAAAGGAAGATGCGTGTTTACTTTAATAGTTATAATGAGTATACAAATCAAGGGGAAGCGGGGGCAGCTTATGCCGTCGCCATAATAGAAGATGGATCAAGAATCTAGAAGAAGATAAGGTAAGTGAAGAGGCTAAAGCCCTTACACCTAACCATCACGGAGAAGAAGAATCAACTACTCCAAGAAGAGTACATCATCCAAGATGGAGGAAGAAGAAGACTTCTCGATTACATCATCCGTGGCGACCTTGTCATGGGAGCTCAGCCGAGGGGAGTTGACTTGTGGCGGTCTGCTTGTGCGGCACCTCGTCCACTTTATTTGCACTTCGCCCGGCGACTCCACCCTGCACGATCCACTCGGTCGTCTCTCAAGCTTGGCACCCCTCGGGGCGGCGGTGGGGGCATGATGTGGTGAGGGGCGCCCGTCGCTGCGTGGCGGCAAAAGGCGATGATAGCCGTGGTAGCGGAGGCGGTGGCGGTAGCCACCCTCCGGCGCCCAGCGCCTTCTGCGAGTGCACCACGGCCCACTCTCCGGCACGCGTGGTGGGGCACATCTACGATGTGGCCCTTCGAGTAGCCGGCTCCCCATGGAGCGCGCCTGCGTCCGCGACGGCCATGTTATTTGAGTGCTCCTCGAGGGGTACTACGCGACTCGGTAGGGGCGGACCCCTCAGGCGCCTACTCGGCGTCCACGGAAAGCTCCTCCCGGTGCCTGCGCGAGCACGGTCGGTTGAGGACGCTGGCGGCCTTGAAAGCGCTACCGCAGCCCGGCGTCCACGACCCCTCTGGCGGGCGAGGTGGGTCGCCCTGACTTCGAGGCCCGCGTACCACACCACTCCCGACCACGGATTTATACTTTCATCGGTTAAGCCCTCCTTCTTCCCTCCCTTCCGCCGTCCATCATGGTTGCAAATGGATTCGTGTCTTCGTCGCCCAAAGATGCAATGCGTAGGGGCTCCGCAGTCTTTTCGTCTTCGATGTTCTTGTTGCTCCTTCCATGGTTCACAACCTCCTTTTCTATTAAGTCGTTTTCACGGTGACAATTCTTGTACGGTGAGTTTATCCTGCGGTCTTCTTGTGAAGGATTTGGCTTCGTCTACGCGCTCGGTGTGACGGCCGCGGGGGCCTTTACTCGCCGGTTTCGTCTTCTTCACCCGTGGTAGGCCTTTTTGTCGCCGGTTGCTTTCGCGCCACTACCTCCTCTACTACTTGGCACCGCCCGTCGACCATCACGGGCGTGGCGCCTTGATGCGGCTTAACGTAGCTCGGACATCGATGTGCACCGAGGCTCCGCGATGAGCATTGTGTCATGGCGTGCCAAGCCCGGGCTGCCATGTTCTTCTTCCTTTTTTCTTCTTCTACCCACTTCACATCGCGGCTCATGTTTTTATCTTATACATTGCGACCTCTGGACATCTCCACATCATCGGTAGCTCGGCTATAAATACTATTTGGTGGTGGTTGATGATTTTTCGCGTATTCGTGGACTTTCCTTTTCGCGTGCCAAGTCGGGCGCTTTTCCCTCTCTTCACCACTTTTTTCATGGGTGTTGGCTTCGGTTCGGCTGCACCATCAAGGCCGTTCCCGGTGTGACAATGGCGTGAGTTCGATCGCCACCCCTCCAGGTGCCTTCTTCCTTGAGGCGGGGTCGATCCGCATGTCTTGTCGTATACTTCCTCGAGCGACAAGGCGGGCGATGATCCCTTCCGCGAGCGGCGTCTGCGCGCCTTCTTACGCGGCGTCCCTTCTACTTCGCTTACGGGCGAGAGTCTTCACACCTCCACCTACCTCCTCAGACGCCTTCCTTCCATTTTGCACGCCCGGCTCCCCACCTCACCATGCCCTTTTTGGCACCCCTCTCCTCGCCATGAGCGCCTCCGTGTCTTTGGGTGTGCGTGCTACCCCAACACGCCTCTGACTCCCCAAAGCTGGCCCCATTTCGACCCTGTGTGTCTTCCTCGGCTACTCTCCGACCACAAGGGTTGCGGTGCTATGACCTCACCTCTGCGTCGGGTCCTAATCTCGCCATGTAGTGTTTGATGGTCGGTCTTCCCTTCTCCACCACCACCACCTCCCGGCTTCCCCTTGGGACCTCGACCTCTTTGAGATGTGTCTCCGTGACACAGTGGCCCAGCCACCTTTCTTGTTTCCTGCGGGTCGCCGCCGTGTCCGGCTCGCCACCCGATTACCTTTTGACTTCGGCAACTTGTGCGGGTCCGGTGGCCTCGCCTCGGGCTGACCCCGGCTTATGAGCCCGGGGGCCGCCCGGTGCCGCGTTACGCCCGGCCAGAGCACTCTCGCGGTGCAGATTACACCGCCGGACGCCGATTTTCGTCTACCGGCGGCGGTAGCGCGAAGCGGTCCCGCCACCTTACGCCACGGGGGTGGCCCCACTTCACCGGCGGTACCCTCCTCACCGTCGACTCGCCCTACTCCTCCGCCCAGTGGGTCCGTCGTGCGGCGTCCTATGGCGCGGTGTACCACCCGCCCGCTTCTCCACGCGACCCGCGTCGCGTTCACCGATGGTGGCCGGCGCGCGGCGGATACTCTGCGGCCCGGGCTCTTCGCGGCGATGCACGGAGGCTTCGCGGGTCTCCCCGGTACCCTCTTACGTTCAGCGGCCACTGTCCGAGGCCCTCGCTGCGTGCTATGGAAGAGAATGCAGCGCTCTCCTCGCTAACGGACTTGGGATGCGGTGCCCCGCGCTTGGCTCAACGTCGTCACGCAGGCAGAGTGGATTTGGACACACTAGCGGCGGGCCGATGGTACCTGAGGCGGTACAAGGCTCGCTGGTTCGTTCGGCGGGTTCACTCGGTGCGGGCGTCGAGCTATGATGAGACCTTCAACCCGATGTGGTGAAGCCGACCACCCGTCCGCGGTGCTCTCTCAGCTCTTGCTCGCTCCGGGCGGTACATGTTGGATATCCAGAATGCCGCCCCTTCCTGCATGGGAGCCTTCACGAAGGCAGTCACTACTTGATGTCGTGCGGCGGGGTTTTGTCGACTCTTCTTGTCCTAACTTGTATGCCCGACTCAACAAGTCTCTCTACGACCTCAAAAATGCCAGGCCTGGGTGGCATACCGGTTGCAGCCTTCTTGGGTATCGGGCTTTGTAGAAGCCAAAGTCGAGTCACGTCCTTTGTTCATCTACCACCATGGGCGCGAGGCGCGTACCAATTTGCTCTATGTTGCGATGACATTGTCCTCCGCGACCTCGGTCCTTCACTACTACACCCGCATCATCGGCACTCTTGGCGGGGAGTTTCCTTTTGAAGGATGCGGGCGCGCTCCACCACTTTCTTGGGGTCAGCGTAGAGCCTCGTCCCCTTTGGACTACTTCTTCACCCGGCGAGCTGATACACTCTTGATATCACGGAAGCGGCGGGGATGGCGGTACGCAAGCCTTGCTCCACTCAGGTTGACACCGCGGGGCAAAAGCTGTCGAGGCCCGAGGCGATCGGTGGCGGAACCCAGCGAATCAGAGTCTCGTTGGTGCACGCCGATTACCTCACCTTCACCCGGACCGGACATCACCTATGTCGTGCGGCGATTTGCCTCTACATGCATGATCCTCGAGAGCCTCACGCGGTGCTCTCAAAGCGCCTCCTCCGCTACCTCAGCGGCCTTTGTGACTCACGGGTTGCTTGCCCTTCACCGGTCTCCCCTCGACGGCTGGTGGTGTACCTCGGCTGTGGCCCGGGGCGGGTGTCGACACTTCGGCGCTCCACCTCGCAGCTCGCCGTCTTCCTTGGCGGCAACTTGGGTGTCTGGTCGATAGCGTCGGCCGGTCGTCTCCAGCTCGATCTTTGGGCGGAGTACCTGTGTTGACTATCGGCGTGGTGAGGCTTCACGGCTCCGGCGGCTCCTCGCCCGAGCTCCACGAGCCCTCTCTCCGGACCACCGCGGTCTCTTCTGCGACAACGTCGGCGCCGTCTACCTCTCCACCAACCCGTGCGGCACCAGGAGGACCAAGCATGTGGAGATCGATCTACACTTTGTCCGTGATCGGTGATCAGCCATCGGCGAAGTTGAGTCACGCATGTCGAGCCACCTCCCGGTTCGTCGACATCTTCACCAAGGGTCTCCCATCCTCGACCTTCACGAGAGTTTACGCTCCGGCCTCAACATCACCCGTGGCTAGATTTGCGTGCGTGGGGGCTCATGTGTTGTACTTCTTTTTAGGTGTCGGTCGCAAACTCATTTGCGGCGGTGAGTTCGGGGCTAGTGGGGGAGTGTTGGAGTATGAGTATTAGGCCCATGAGGCTAGGCCCATGAGGCCCATGTATGCATCTATATGACTACCCTTCTAGGGTTAGCCCTAATTGAGGAAATACAATCTTACGATTCTGATTTCCAAGATTTGGCGGCCCGGCTAGTTTGTGAATTGTGATGTCAAAAGGATTTTAAGCATGCGTTTCTGTGCCTTCTTTTTCTAAGCTTGGTGCTAGGAGAAGGCTAAAGGTGATTTAGACGTTTTTTTGACAATAAACAACTCATATATTGATATAAGCGGCCGGTCTTACGAAGGTTACGGGGAAGGACCAAATTACACAAACGAACCTAGATCTAGATCAGGGCACCCACTGCGGCGAGGGAAGATCGTGCGGCGAGCTGCGGCGGCGTCCCAGCAAGTAGGTGGATTTGCCGGTGTTTGCGGAGGCTTCCGCGTGAGTGAAGCTTGTAGTGGTAAACCCGGCGGCGTCTTGCGAATCATCACCAGCGGCCGGAGATGAAGGTTGAACCGGCGTCGGTGGATAGAAGGTGGTCGTCGATGACCGGCGTTAGGAGGCTCACTTCGAGCGGTGGGCGCATGGTCCTCCGAGGCCATGCGCTTGAAGGCGGGCGGGGTAGGAGTGGATGCGGCGTCGGACATGGAGAAGGTGGAAGCAGATCCCGGCGAGGGAGCGGGTTGGGGGAGAGATGGGGTGAGAGCCCAGCGAGATGCGGGGGGCGGCGATGGCGTATGGCGAGGGTTAGGGAATGGTTATTACTGGAACTGCGGGCCGACGGCAGCGAAAGAATTTGAAAAGCGGCGGACGGCGGCGGCCCGACCAAGCTGAGACAACCCGCGGAAGGGACAAAGCCATAGAGGCACAAAAGAATCTACTTACTAGATAACTACTACTACAAACTAGAGGCTTGGGGCCCCTCTCCGCTCACCGTGAGGTCTCTGCGAGGAGCGGGACCGGGAGAAGAGGGGAGGAAAGGCGAGTGCCGGTTCCTTCGGGCGTTGAAGAAGGTGATTTAGGCGTTGTTCATGGCTGGTCGAAGTAACTTGTTGTCTTCATCTCGTAGCCATAGTTTCTTAGATCTATAAAAAAACTTTTAGACTATATTATTTTTATAAACTTTTTTTTTGCTAGGTTCAAAACTTTTAGACTATAACATTAGAAACTTTGTACTAATAGGTTGAAAATTTTTGCACTTTCGATTTACAAACAAAACTTTTTTGAACCATGACATAGCAAACTTTGTAAGTTATTTTGGATAGTCATATAATGTCATAGCTGAAAGTTTTGTTTTGCTAAAAATGTTTTTATAATATACCTAGAATAAAGTTATTTTTGGGCTATTGATATAAATATTTTAGTGCCATTACTTAAAGTTTTCAACCTACCAATATAAAGTTTCTAATCCTTGAAGGGAGAGATAGGGGGGGGAGGGAGTGAGGGAGAGAGGGAGAGGAGATATATTGATCCAAAAATTTTCTCAAAAGCATATCAACATGGATCTAGTTTTATAGATCTCGTCATAATAAACATGGTGGTGCAAATGGTTAACATACACTTGTATTGCATGTAATAAGTCGATCTGGAATTGTTATATCTTTTGTCATTAGCACAAAATGGAATTGTTATATCTTTTGTCATTGGCTTTGAAGCATGCTTGATTAAATTAAATCGTAAGTTGTATCATATCGTGATGATTGCACTTTCTCATATACAAAGTTATATTTCTTTCTCTCACAAAAGATAAATAGAAATTCAAATGTTTAATACATCATACGCCCTTGCTTTTAAAAGCACGTATCTAGCTGAATATGCAATGCAGTCAAAAGAATGATAGCTTATTGATCTTCAATTTGCGGGATAATTGTACTATCCATTTCGGTGGGGAGCACCAACCTTTTGATGATGGTGAAGCTTCTACTATGATGACCGGTTTATTTTGTGGCTCTTGTGGATGTATGTTATTTGGATAAGCCCATGACATTTTAGCGACTTTGTTATCTACATGAGGCGCATATCATCTTCTAGCTAATACTTCTTCTTGCATCTTTGTAGTCCACTCATGCATTTATTGTCGTTTCACGGTATGGCAACACAACACCATGCCCTCCTTCCATCATGAGTCATGAAGGTATCGGGTGGCGGTATGTCCAAATTACTTTTGTTTTGTAATTGGTGTATCCAAAATTTTGAATGGTGTGATCTTAACCAATTAATTTGTGTATGTGCCATTCGGGGAGTTGGCATTTCTTTGGGTGGCTTATTTTGGAGCAGCTAGTGGAACCTTTGTATATATGTAAGTAGATTCTAGATGTCTTGCAACTACTTTTGTTAGTGTGATCATGTTTGATAGCTTTGTTTGGGATTGTCCCATTTTTTATGTCGAATCAGTCGGATTAAATGTGCTCTGAGTCCCTACTAGGCTTTGGTTTTATGGTTATTTTTTTCTTTTCAAAAAATAAAAAGCTGCCCCCTACTAGGTAATGTGTCTTTGGGCATTTATCTTTTGGAAAAAAAGATCATACCCCCTATTAAACAATGGGTTTTGGGCCTTGTTGTATTTGAAAAAAAGTTTGCCCCCTATTAGGCAATTGTTTTGGGTCAGATAATGCCTCCTACTAGGCATTGTTTTTCTGGCCTTTTTTCTTTTCAAAAATAAAAACAAATGCCCCTACTAGTCAATGTGTTTTTTGGGCATTTTATCTTTTTTTTGGAAAAAAGATCATGCCCCTATTAGGCAATGGGTTTTGTGTCTTGTTGTATTTATGAAAAAAAGTTTGTGCCCCCTATTAGGCAATGGTTTTTGGGTCAAAAAGATAATGCCCCCCTACTAGGCATTGTTTTTTACATTTTTTCTTTTCAAAAATAAAAAACTTCCGCCTACTAGTCATTATGTATTTATCTTTTTGAAAAAAAGATCATGCCCCCTATTAGGCAATGGGTTTTTGGGCCTTGTTGTATTTAGGATAAAAGTTTGCCCCCTATTAGGCAATGGGTTTGGGGCAAAGTTAATGCCCCCTTTTAGGCATTGGTTTTTACATTTTTTTTTTCTCTTTTCAAAAATAAAAAGCGCCTACTAGTCAATGTGTTTTGGGCATTTGTCTTTATAGGCTAGTCTAGAATTTCTATGTCTTTATAGATAAATTTCTCTTTCTATCTCTCTATATTTGTATGTCTTTTAGGCTTAGTCTAGAAGTTCTATGTCTTTCTGGGATAGAAATTCTCTATCTCTCTATATTTGTATGTCTTTATAGGCCTAGTCTAGAATTTCTATGTCTTCATTGATAGAATTTCTTTTTCTATCTCTCTATATTTGTATGTCTTTATTGGGCTTAATTTCTCTATGTCTCTAAGTAATTTATGTTCCCAGCTAGTAATCTAACTTATGCACACTTATTCTCGGTACTAACTACCAATTTGGTCTTTTTAAAGAAATATCTGCAGTGCTAGCGAGGAAATGATCAGGTGGTGCAGCTATGGGCAACGTGTTTAAGTTGACTTGATCGGTGTGGCTATCGTTGAGCATTTTGGCAAGGTTTGATAGTGTGATTGAGCAGGATGCTCTGCATGCCTTGTTGTTTTTGTTAAACATGTTGCATTGGTCATCTCTCACTTTCAGGCTGCCCGACAAGCCCCGGATATTGTCTTTGTGAGACCAAAGCAAAGGTATGTCTAAAGGCTGTCGAGATGAATGGCCACGCATATCCTGCCACCCTTTTTTTGAGCAAAGGGAGAGTTGTCATTTTGATCGACGCGATGATGCGCAAGTATGAATTTTAATGATTGAGTACGCGAAGCATGATCCACGGGGATAAGATAATGAAACTAGCTAATGAAACAAACTAGATGCTTACGAAGTTTTATTACGTTGTTTTTATACATCGAGATGTATGCTAGCCTACTGGCGAGAATACAACCTTGTTTTGAATACTTTTTTTTGTATTCTCTCGCCCAGTGTGTCTCCCCGGATGTGTAGTATGTCGAATGCATGATTTGTAGGATGTCGATGAATGCATGACGGGGGATTGATAATTCTGAATTATTATGATGAGGTTACGTAGGAGTTTGGGTCAATAATTTGTTTCAGCAAATCTCTATGTGTGTCTACGTTATTATATCGCCGAGATATAATGCACTGACAAGGATTTCAATGGTTTTCTATTATAGATTCCCTATTGTTGATCGTGGTACCTCTAAGATTGTGGTGCAATACTTCTTGAGATTTATGGCTTCGATTTTTGACACATCACTTTTACCTTGCTTGCAAGTGGTGTCATCAAAGACAAATTATCTTCCTATGGAGGTTAGTCTTACGCTAGCCCGGTATCAATTATTGCATATGTTTATCTATGCATTTGATTACTAAAATGCTATATCCGAAACTTGACGACATGTTTTCATAAAGGTTGCTTATGGCTTTGAAAATACCGGGTTTGTAATATATTTGAGGGACGACTTTACTCAAAAACAATTCAATGAAAGCAGATCAATGTTCTATTGAAAGTGACTTTGCCGACACCCCGGTGTGATTGTGATCATGTTTCTTGTAGGAGTACAACACATGCTCTTGTTTTCTGTAACAAACACACTTGCTTTTGTTCGGCCGCATGCGGCTTAGTTGGTTTTTTTGGAATGGATGTTCTGCACTTTTCGGTTTCATCTCGTCATGGCTCTTCATTTTCGTGCTTGACGGGTAGTGGTTCTTCCCTTGACTAAGCAATCAACCACCAAGTTCCATGAGACTTTCCATAGTTAATGGGTATATTTTTTTTAGCATGTGGGGTTCATGAACTTTTAGACTATAGTATAAAGTTTATGATTTCATAGTTAAAAGTTTTATATAATTATTGGTGTAAATTTATAAACCAACGGTAGAATTTTTCTATAACCTAACGTAATGCGAAGTTTATAATTTATTAGTTCAAACTTTTAGAACCTATCAGGTACAAAAGTTTATAATTTAATAGTTCAAAGTTTTTAAAAATCCGTGTATTGAACTCATAAACGTGCGAGTAAAAAGTTCATAATTTGAAGTAGTTCAAGTTTTTAAAACCACATTAAAAAGTTTAAGATTTAATAGTTAAAGTTTTTTGTATAATTCTGAGGTAAATTTATTAACCAACGAGTACAAAGTTTATAATTTGGTAGTATAAAGTTTATGATGTAATAGTTAAAAGTTTTTATATATTATTTGTAAATTTTTAAACAAGCGAGTACAAAGGATTATAATTTGGTAAGTTCAAAGTTTTACAACCTAGTATGAAGTTTATGATCTAATAGTTAAAAGTTTTTATGTAATTCTTGTGTAAAATTTATAAACCAAAATACCAACCCACTAAGGAGTTTCACCTAATTTGGTAGTTAAAAGTTTTACAAGTATAGTATAAAGTTTATGATTTGATAAGTTACAAGTTTTATATATTTTCTAGGTGTAAATTTATAAACAGTACAAAGTTTCTAATTAGCTTACCTTTGTCTTTTTGGAGATTTTTTAGCTACAAAATCAGAGAGAAGGCACATGTGGATTTTATATTTGTTAATTATTTTGCAAACACATATATTTATACGGACAAATATGTCCTTATTTCCCATGTACAAAAGTACTCAGCCGGCTTCAAGACAAACGAAGCTTAACATTTATCTTTTTCAATTTTATTTTTCACTTTTTCATCTATATGTGGATTTTTACTTTCACTTTCATTTTATATATGAAACCATCCCCGGCCCGTATACTTCACCCACAAACCCGATTTTCCCAAAAAGAGAAAATTTTTAGCTTGTAGACAATAAAATTTTTAGCCCAATGAAGCTAGACAGGGAGAAACTAGAAAAATAATATAGCCCGGCTAAAAACTTGGCCCAATGAAGCTAGACAGGGGAGAAACCAGAAATTGATATGGGTCCGAAAAACTTGGCGATAAGCCGACATTGGAAAAGCGGGCGCAGCGGGATAAAGCAGGGGAAATGGGCCATGCTGCGTGCACTGGTAAGCAGAACTGGCGCGCGTGCGCCGCTCGGTTCCTGGTGCACGTCGCGCCGCCTAGTGACGCGGAGACAAATGGCTATTATGTAGCAGATAAAAAAACACAAGGACAAGTGTATAGCACTGACACTAGTACACTACAAGCAAGCTCCACTTACCGTATACATCACAAGTGTAAAAATGAACAACAGAAATACTGTTCTAACCTTCAAATTTAAAAAAATAAAAATGCACATCTAGTAAAGATCAAGCCCTACTGTTCTACGATGGAACATGAAAGAAGAGGAGTGAACAAAACTAAAAAAGTATGAGATATCTTGACACAAATAAGGTGACAGAGAAATGGCAAAATCTCTTTATTTTTCATTTTCTGTGAGTACTTGCTAGTGGCCAATATAGAAATGTAATCATTAATAAACCTACCGCTTATAGCGGATAGCGATGAGAGCCTCCCGGGACGCTGCGCAGTTCGCTCTCGCGTCCAGGTTGGGCCATCCTGCCGAAGGCATAGCCCGTGAGGTCGAAGACGGTGGCGCCTCGGGCGCACTCTCGGGGGCGCGGCAAAATGTCCGTGACGGTGACCCGGACCCCCTTCTCGCTGCATGCTGGATCGGTGGTGCACATGATCTGCACACATGGAATGCAGGCATCAATTGATCTGATCTGATAAACATGCATGGATTAGATTGACGCGCGAGACCTACTCTGTAGCATCTTCCGCAGGTATAGGTGTTCTTGTAGAAGCCAGCCACCAGGTCCATAAAGG
>JADLZK010006651.1:0-39985 GCA_015847255.1 Hyparrhenia diplandra
CGTTGCATCCATATATGCATGTCTTAGGTTAAATACACACACAACGCCAAGAACAACTACTGAGCAAACTTTAATCCACTTCTCGCCGATCCATTTGCCAAATTAAGCCGCCCACACACGCTTGGGTTTCACGTCAAAGATTGAGTTGAGGGCCAAGTAGCGTTTGAATTTATGTATGCACTCAGTTGTATTTGACATTGCAGATTAATCCTTTCCTTGGCTTTGGACTGATTAGTGTGAACTTTGATACTTTGCGCGTATTAAGCTTTATCGACTTTGAGAAGCGGATGAAAGAACCATGTGAGATGAAAACGTCAGCAAGTGTTTGCGGAATAAAAGCACATACAACACTGGCCACACCTGTCACGAAACTGTTGTCAGGAATCAGAACACAGCATCGCTGCCAAGACTTCCACAAAGTAGATACGCCCATGTGATAAAGTGGACTGGGATCAATATTTAATTATTATATCATCAATTCTGTCAGTACATCGCAAAGAAAAGAAATCATTAACAAATTGCTGCACTTGGAAGAGTTAGTTTTAGTGAGTTATAGATTAATCACGAGGGTCAATTACTGAACTTGCTGCTTGCTGGTTTAGGAAGAGGGGTAGGCTTTCCAGGGTGAGAGTCAATGACACATCGATCAAAGTTGAGAGATGTTATTTGTACCAATATTTTTTTTTGTCTATGTCTGTTACATCATAGAGAACAATTACTATACTATACTACTCTAGAAAAACGATATGACTCGTAGGGTAATGATTAATGAACTCAAAAAGTAGTAGAGACTTACTGATAACTTAGGGGAGTTCCCCAGCAGCGTTCTTGTGGTATGCAATAGGAATTTTATTTAGTGGCAGAGAACAATTTAAGTTGGTGGAGACATAGTGTCCTTTGCCTCCTCGATGTCATCATTTTTGCCTCAAATGTCCGCAAATTTGAATGAATGCTTCCATCTCGAAAATCACTTAAAGCTAGGTATTTAGATTCAGCGTTGCGGTCTGAGAGGAATGTGAGTTATTAACAAATAAGAATCAGGAGATAAAATGCAGATTGAACTTTGAATATTTGAATAAGTATAACTCTGAAAATAGAGCAAAAACTGTAAGCAGTATTATATATTCACTTTCCCAGGAATCATTAAAACCGAACCCTTTCCAATAACAAATTAAGATAACTAATTTGACTGATACAAGTGAATGGTGCATTTGACTGAATAATAGTTATTGTGTTATGATACTAACATGGATTTGCAAAATTTGTAATGCTGGGACTATAAAAACAATCTACCAGAGGGAAACATGCAGAGCAGACCCTATTATTTCTTTGTAATCGAGTTGTGACATGAAGGTTCTGAATCATTTGCAAGAGCTGGTCAATGTACTACAGCCACCCTGGAGAAAAAAAAGATACATGTGTTATGTTAGAAAAGTATGACGTCAATCTTTTTTGCCTGAATATGTCTGATTATGACTGAGCTAAAATAAACATGTAGTTTTCATAGATAAGTGCAAAGGCCATTTAAGCATTGTGTGGCATCGTTCATGCAGTAGCCGCCTTGTAAAAGGTCAGCTGATCAAAAGGTATCATCATCAAGGACTTCTGTCTGACAAAGATTCGGATGCTTCATTTTTCCCATCAAATGGTGGACCAACAAAATAAAATGCATAAAAAATTGAGGTTGCCTAGGAAGTGACCAACTACGTTTTAGTATCAACAAATTGGCTTTTACATACAGAAATGTGGCAGAATAGTTGGCATCTGAATTTATACACGATCTCTTTTTGACAATGCAACATTTTTAACGGGCATCTATATGATGAGGGAAGAGATAACTGATAATTCTCATTCACATTAATTATTAGGATTTGTTTGATTACTCAATTCGGGGAAACCGAGAATACGTTTCTACGAAGGTAGGGGGAAAAACATAGTTTACATATCAAAGCTGAGGATATAAAAATACATGTTTGTGGGAAAATAAAGGGAGGCAAAGCAACCTGGCATGTTGTCAACTAAGCTTAATTCAACTGCAAGTGCATGAATATTCATAGACCCTTTCAAACTGCAACTCTAAGGGGTAATTGGCCACTCTGAACTGTCAATTTGTATAAACATAGAGTAGGTGGTAAAGCCAACAATAGGGTGAGTATGATCGTGACAGCATGGCCTATAATCCAAAAACTATTTTTTTTTTCAATCACGCCTAATCACGTTCTTCAATAATCTGAAAACCATATATCCTCTATCATCTCAACAATGGCTCGCAGCCTAGTGAACCTAGACAGAAAAATAAATGCATTTTGAATTTGAATTTGTTAGCACATATGAACATACATGACTGGATTGCTGGTGACCCGCACAAAGACATAAAAATGAATGAAGATGCAAGTACCAGGAGAGTGGAAACAGAGGCCAATGCGGGAGATCCGCTGGTTTTCTTCCCCGCCTGTCCATGTGTGCAGACCTGCAGGCAAGAAAGGAAGAAGGTCATGGGAGGCAAGAGACAGTACGACCAGAGACTCTAGAATGGGCAACAGGAGGAATTAATTGAACATGCTGATTATAATTAATTGAACAGGCTGATTATCACTGTGCATGCCTTGAAATATCATAAAGTTTCAACTTTACACCTATAGTATGGCATGAGAAACTCCTCTACTGATAACAGGGCTGATGAGAAAGTGGCTCCTGCAGTTGGCTGAAGACAACATCAACAAATAATTGTGTATGAATATTTTTACGCAATTAGTAGCTGAAAAAATAAACTATGAATAATCAGATATCAGACGGAGATGGTGTTGTGTATAGGACAAAGATCCGCACCTTGTCGTTTCCCACCAATTTGTTCTTGCACTACAATGAAATCTGGCATTTCATCTCCATGACCAAGAACTTCCTCATCAGCCTCGCACATAGACATTCAGTAAAACCAAAATCCTAGGTGGGTGAGCAGGAATTGAAATCGTAATCACCTGGAAATGTCCTGCTCGGTCTTCTTCTTGCCGTCCTTATGGGCCTTGTCCTTGATGTGCTTCAGCTGCGTGACGATCTCCTTCATGTCACTGCCCCCACCAATCACATTGAAGGAACACCCGGATCATGAAATGTGTAGAGCAACCAATCATCAATCGCACGAAATTTCCCCAAAAAAAAATTGTCACGGAACGGAGGCACAGTTATTACTTATTAGGATCGAAACCGTTTGCTTCGTCGCCCCGACTCGAACCAACGGCCTTGCTCCTGGACCGCGGCGAATCCAAAGCAGCGAACATGAAGGCGTCGAGGAGAGGGGGTGCGGAGCGAGCAAGGCAAGGCACCTGTCAAACTCGTGGTTGGAGTCGTCCATGCCACCGCGCTCCCCGACCCGGCACCTCTTGTCGGGAGACAAGCGCCTCGGCAGGGTCCATCGCCGCCGCGCCCCTACCGCCCGCTCCTCTTCTCTGCCTTGGCCTTCGCCGCCGCCGCATCGCTGCTGGTGCTCGGGGCCGAGAAAACAACCGCGGGGGGCAGGTCCGCCGGATCCGAGGAAGGGAAGAGAGGGGCGCGCAGGCGGGCTCGGCAGGCGGTCGGGGGAGGCGGCATTGAACACCTGGTGGGTTGGTGGACATGCCGAACCTCTGGTAGAGAATACTACGGTTGGCGGCGCCCATTTGCTTTCCTCGTGGGGAAGCCCGTATGTTGGTCGGGGGGGCGGCCGTCGTCGCGGCGCGTGAACACCTTGTGACTGCTCGCGTTCCTCGCGTTGGCGGATTGTCCCACGGTGAAATTTCAGTTACTACTCATCAGTACGTCGGGGGAGAATTGCAAATAGGCCTCTAGTGGAAGATAAGCTTATTGAAGTTTATGTCTATTACGATAATAAGTCCGAAAAACACATGGAGCGCGCAACAGTTTGCCTGAAAGAAATAGTGCCTTCTGCACTCAGGCAACGATGAGCGTGTGCTCAATTGGGGAAACCGGATATGTAGCTTTGCGGTTCGTGCCCTTACAAGTGTTCCCTGCAATAACACAAGCTGAGAGAACAAGTGCTCGTTCCCCGGAAAGGAAAGCTTTTTTGAGAAAGAAAGAGCAAACATGATGCTGGGTAACATAGCATCTAAACCAAACACCTTTTTTATCTTGAATCTGCTTTGCTACATGTTTGCTCCTCCTTTTACCCCTTTGAAATTAAAATGGGTGGCTTCTAAAACATATTCACTTTTTTTTTTTTTTACCTGGGGGGAGTTTTCTTTTATCCCTGGGTGGGACTTGAACAGTCTTACTTAACATTTCCTTAGATCGAATTATAAAAGGCGTTTTGGCGTTTGTTGATTCATGTATTGTTATAATGATTTTTAGACATAACATATATCTAAGTGTGTTAAAGAAAAGTTATGTCTATAATGAAAAGTTATAGTGAATTTGAAGCAGTCTTCTATAATGTTATAGCACTTTTTAGTTTTGTATTTGTTTTGTAATTATTGTCGCTATGGACTAACTAGACTCAAAATATTAGTCTTATACTTTTCGGCCAAACTATGTAATTAGTTTTTTTATTTATATAAATTTAATGCTCCATGCATACGTTAAAAGATTTGATGTAGACAGAAAAACTGCAACACTTTTTGAGTTGGTGCATGGCAAAGTGAACATGGCCTAAGCCACAAAAATTTACATACCAAAAGCGGTTAAACGAGGGGAGACACCATTTACGGGCGGTAATACTTTGCTTCAAAATGCGTGCCCGGCAGATATTTCACGGACGAAAGGCTCAATCGGCCATTAGAGGCCCGACAAATCCCTTGAGCGGATGCCCATGAAGCCCCTATTGGCTAGCCAGTTTCCCGGCGAGGACTTCGGCGCTTCCCGGACGGGGCCGAACGCTAAGCTCTTGTCCGCCCGCCAGGACCGCGACTGGCGGACGGGGATGGCCACTCGGCACCTGGAGCCGAGCCTTTTTCGATGTGAGAAATGAAATCGCCGTTGGATCGACATTTGCTTGGACTAACCGATCGACCACGCTCAGCGTCGGTAGCCGCGAGGGTGCATGGCACGACACGCCATAGCCGTCCTTGCCATCCTACGCGGGCAACCGCCGCATCATGCGGCGCTCGCTCCTGCGCGGATGCAAACGAGGAAATCGCGAAATCGCGTCGCTTTCCACGACCGCGCCATCATCAGCGGCTTCGATTCGGACCCGATCCATGTACACGTGCTTCTGAGGATGTGGTCCTGGTCGGCCCGGGCGGCGTGGAGAGCACCATGCTGCGGCGACGAGCGCAGTCGAGGCGCATATACGTGGCCGGAGCTTGTGAGCAGGGAGGGAAGGCGGTTGAAAGCGCCATCATGAGCGGCTTTTGTGGCTGCGCCTGGCCGCCGCCGAGTCGACGGCGGTATGGCGGCTCGGCGGGAGTTCCACCTCCCGCGCGGGGCTCTTCTACAGCTTCGTGGTCGCGCTGCGCCCGCGCCACGCTGGCGTCGGCATGGTTGCGGGTGCAGCCGTGTGGAAGCGGCAGCGAGGCACCGGCACCGGCACCGGCGTGAACTAGCGGGCCGTCGGCTTGCGGTTGACTGTAGACTATCCGTTTGTCTTGGCTTATTTAAGCTTATTGTTTTCTTCTGAGAATATTATTCAATTAGCCCCGAAAAAAAATCACCTCCATTCCAAATTATAAGACGTTTTTGCTTTTTCTAGATACTTTTCTTTTTACTATGTATATAGACATAGTGTATAACTTCGTGCATAGCAAAAGAAATGTATAAAAACCATCGAACAACTAGAAGAAGGTGACAGAGGTGTATTTGGGTGTATGGGCCCCCACTTTTCTCCCATCATATCAATCAAAGCATTAAATGCATCAAGCGTATGTCAGAGGTATTAAATGCGATTCTTTTGATCTTAGTACACCCATCAACGAGAACAAAAAGTGCGTGCTTACCCAATATTTTATGCAGCAAATATTAAGGTTATATAGTTTCGAGCCATTACAATTTTTCATGCTTTTGAAACATGTCATTACTATTAATGTAATAGAAAGCAGGCCATTGCCTTTCTCGTTCGTTGAATTATGCCCTTTGGATCACGAATGGCGGTATTTGGGCCCACCTACAAGCCTACGTGGCATCTGACGCACCGTATCCCGTCGTATCTGGTCACTATGTAAGCGTCTTTTGACTTTGCGTCTATTCCTATCTAAAAGTCTAAACCGTGCAATATTTACTCGTCGGCATCCATAACTTTTTGTTCTTGTTATTTCTTAATCCAAAAAATGGTAGTAACCTTGTTCATAGAATTTAAATCTCTCTTATGATTTTATGAAACCATACGAGAGATATATATAAAATTTATAAACAATGTTACTATCATTTCTCTGATAAAAATAACCAAGATAAAGATTGTAGATCTTGATAACGTTATATGACTTTTTATTGATGATTTTTCTAGTTGATAAAAATCAGTTCAAAGTTTTCAAACTTTTTAAATTCAAATTTTAAATTGTCCAAACATAGCGGGTGGAGAAATAACCAAAATAAAAGATGTAAATCTCATTGAGGTTATACAACTTTGTTTTTGCTCACTCTTCCATTTCAAATTATCACTACTATCTCAAAATTGTGTTTGAAGTTATCATAAATTCATATGGAGAAATATTCAAAACAAAACTCGAAGACCTTAACTACTTATACTTTTTGTTCAAAAATTTAGTCACACCATTATAAAATGCTAGATTGACCTACTACCTCCCACAAGGCCGGACATTTTACCTCTTTATCCGATGGTTTTATATCATACGACTCCTCGAAGAACCCTAAGCTCCTTTTAGGCGACCCTTCTCCCCTCTCGGCGATGTAACCATTTACTTTCTGAGCGTGCTTGAAGTATGGGAACCTCCACCTCGGCCTCAAGCATACTCCCGCACCTCCACCGTCCACCCTCACGGCCTATTTAGCTTAGGTCCTCCAAGGGTGGCCAAGTCAAACAGCGGGCCCGATCCAGTCGCCTCACTCCCTCACTTTGTAGGTCGGTCACACCCGCTTTTTTCTTCGCGCCGCTTGTGGCGGCGTACCATGGCGGCGGTCGCGTGTAAGCAGTAGGAGCCCTTATACCGGTGGCATCTGCTTGCAGCGACCAAACATCATTAACCCGATGCCTAAGAGGAGATGTGACGCCTTCATCATGCACATCAATAGCGATTATTAAGCCATGGTGCAGCTTAGCGGTGCTGGCGTGCATCGATTTGCCGAGAGGGCATACATTCTTCCCTAGCTTCTTGAAGCTAGGTTGAGTATATAGTGGATGGCGTCATGTTGGATTATAGGCCACCGTTCTGTGAGGAGAGGAGAGCGGCGCTGCCACCGATTTTTTACAATTTTAAAAATTTAAAACAAATCTATAATATATAACCTTTATAAAGTTCTTAAACTCTATCGAGATAATTTCTCTTTTCATATAAAGTGTCCATATCATTTTCTAGTAAGTGAGACTAAATGTTCTTTTCTTCATACAAGATGTCCAAAATATTCCCCACTGCTTATTATAGTAACATTTCGCACCGATAATATTGAACCGGGAGTTGTTGGCTATCTTTTATAGGAAGGAAGGAAGAAAAGGCAGCTAGACAAAACTCAACGCGCCGCATGTCGGCATGTCTTCTCCTCTTTTGAACTTAATATACTTACTTGATTAGATTAAATTAAACCAGTGGATCCTGAATTTCCTGGCATCCACTCATATTTTTTACATCCATCATCCCTATATAATAAGCTAGGTATAACCCTTATGTTACCGCTAATAGCATCCGGCCTGCCACCAAAGAATAAAATTAGCAATAGATCATCACCCATCTCTCAATCAGTCATCTCATAAGAAAAGAAGGTCCGCCGGCGATCATGAAGGTGAGCATCTGGCGTCTCATCGTGGCGGCGCTAGTGCTGCTATGCCTGCTGTTGTTGGCTGGGACGCAGGGGAGGCTGACGCCGTGAAGGTATGCTCAGGAGGTGCTGAGAGTGCCATTTTTGGGAGGGTGAAATGCACTGACAAGCCGGCAAATTAAAGGATGGTGCATGAGTTGGGTTGATCACGCGGCCAGGATCGCGCGAGAAAAAGCTTGCATTTGGTCTCTATTCCTAGAGTCTACTATTTATTGCTCATGAATTATTATATGAATATATATTCATTCACATCATGTATTTCAGGTGCATAATTTTAAGATTATTTCAGACAACGCTATGTACTGCCGACTATAAATAGATTGTTACTTTTTATAATTTGTTATTTGTCTTTGTGTCTTAACATATCAAATCTTGGCCATCGTTAATTGTCATTGCACCAACACGGATAAGATTTTCATTGGATTTGTAGTTTTTATGTAATTTTTTTTTTTTTCTTTTAACGAACTAAAACTGCAGTTTTAATATAAAACATATGCAATAATTGTTATTAGAACGGAAACGCACTTTAATTCTACCAAATCCCTAACACATTTGGTCCCTATATTTTTGTACTCTCTCCGTTTTCGATAATAAGTTAATTAATTAATTAGTCAACCTAATTTACTGTCATTATACTAAAAACGTCTGGGAGTGAGTGATTAAAAAATAATAAAATATTGAAGGCTAGTTGTTCAGACTTTTAGACGAGCAGAATAATCGTACTCTTTCAGGGAAAAAAAAAACACAATAATCAGATAATTTGCGCTTTCATTTTTTGAGCAATCATGAGCTCTCATTCACACACACATAGTTCGTTATATAGGACAGATAATGATGCTTCTTTTTTGTTTCAAAAATAAAATGATGATCCTTTTTCAAAGATATATACATGTCTGATTTCATCTGGATCATGAATCCATCTTATTTTTAAGCTATCTATCACATGTGCATGCCTTTTTTTGAGCAAGTTGTTTTTCTTTCTAACTTTTTGATGTAGTAGTATAGTAAGTCCAAAGTTCCTTTCTGAATTGCATTAGCGGAAATCATAGCTAAAGCAGTAAACATTCACCTAACTACCAAAATTCATGGGGTGGCTAGAACATAAAAAAAAAAACTATCCTTTTTGGTTGGCCCTCTTCTTTTTTTTCCCCTCAAGAGCAAGATTTGCGCTCCATATTTACTGTCGTGGAATGGGCCTCTCAAATCCATCTATTGGTGTTTCTTAACCTATATTCTGCGTTCCTTCCTACTCATTCCGCACTCAACCTTTTGCAAGCTAGAAAAAGAACTTCCAAGAATGAGGAATCGGTTCCACACTCATGAATACCTTCAATCCTTTGAGTGTTGAAATCAGAATACAAAATTTTATGCACTTTCGCACTCACGGATAATCAACCAGGTAGGTACCAAACAAGCGAGTTGTCGTTGCTCACTCCACGCCCGATGCGGGTCAAAAGAAAACATAGTAGTATGTTCTTGTGAATTGGTGTTTTCAAACGACTACTAAAGGGTTTCTTACCTTTTTAGAGTCTTTGTTGTTCAAGTATATGGGCAGGAGGGTGGTACTTTTTGCACATGATTTAATTAATTTGTTTTAAAGGTTTGATCTATGTGTATCTAGTTTTATTTAAACGGCACATATATACACAAGCTACGATATGGACTTGACCTACAAAACCCGGCCACAACAACTAAACATAATCCATCCCTTCTTTAACAAATCATGTCCCCATTATTCTTTATCCATCAAATTTCTTTTAAGTAAATAAAATTAAATGTAACACTATCCAAAAACCACTTAATAAACCTAACATTATTGATTGGTATTGACTTGGTCGTGACTTGGTGGAGCTTTGCTTATTTGTGAAGTATTCTCCGCCAGAAGTTCAAGGTGGAGTTTCCCTCTTTGAGAAGATGAACCTCCGGTCTTTGGGGAGGAGAAGATGGTGACTTACCCCCGCCTAGGCATGAGGCTTCCCGAAGGTGTCAGCGCCCGGCGCTTTTGTGGCTTGGTGGAGATGGAGGCCAAAGAAGATTCTTAGGCCTATTGGCGTGAAAAGGGAGTTCCTTCTTGTGAGGAGGTCTATATGGCCGGGGGATCATGCCCGTCTTAGCAGCGTCTTTGAAGATAAGTCTCCTCGGCCGCACAAAGTCGGGCGAGTTATGTGAGGAGATCAGGCGAGGAGGAAGCGGCGTAGGATTGGAGAAGAGGCACATATCCCTCCCGAAAAAGAGGGAAGGCCCCTCTAACCGAGGGAAAGGCTAAGAAAGAGTAAAGAAGGGGCGATGAGGGGACCTTCAGTAGGCATCCCGTGCCATTGCATTCGAAGAGGGCGGCCCAAGAGGGAGAAGAAGAAGCCGAAGATCGGCCGGCGAGGGTGCGTGTGCGGAGGGACTCCCAGCGGCCCGGGGGAGGGCGATGAGTAGGGAGGTAACAATGCCTCGCCGCCGAGTCCTCTGCTTGGCCGTTGTTGTGAACCGCGGGTGATCTTTGTCGGCTCGGCGATGAGGCTGGGCGGGAGTCTCTCAGACACTGCGGGGGGCGCTCCATGGCGAGAGATTTGTCGGTGTCAAGATGATGGCCGATCCGGCGGAGGGTTTTGCCATCGTCCGTGGTAGCTCTGGCGGTTCGTTGGCGCCCGGGGAGGCAACCCGCACTCGTGCGGCGAAGAGTTGTACGAGAAGGAGTTTGAGGATGAGGTGGGCGTTGCCTTGGCCTCGAGGACTCGTTTGTTCTATCTTGGGGCGAGAACATCACTTATGCTCGTATCTGCGGGAGCTTCGCGCCGCTTCTGCCGGGCGTCGAGGCCCGAATCCCGGATGCCGGAGGTTAGTTAAGGGACTAAGGCCGCGAAGCGCGAAGGTGCTAGGGGCGTGCACACACACGCTGCTTCCCACCTCCCACCAACCCCCCCTCCCCCCCGTCATGCTAGCATGCTAAGCGAAGGTTTGGCTTCGACTTTTTCTCTGTTGCTAGATTTCTCGCTTTTCGCGTCGTTAACGGTTGTTAAATGCGTTTAGATCTTTGGCGGTTTGGAGTGCGGCGCTTTTACGGTTGCCACAGCTCTCCTCGGGTTGTGGCTGAAGGTAGTGCGAGGTTAGTGTTAGTATTTCTAGCGTCATTATAACAAAAGGTGGAGTTAATCTCACCTTAGGCCATATGCCGTCGAGAGACACTTCGGTGTGGTTCATCTCTTAACACTACTATGTGCTAGGTTGTCATCCCGGCAGCAATGCTAGGAAATGCATAGGTGATACTTGTGAATGTGTTGTTTGCAATCTAAGGAAATAAATAAAAGTCTATCATAGCGCCGCGAGATAAAAATACCACTTTGTAGCATTTCAGGGAGTAATCGAGGTTTTGTCATTTATATTCTACCGCGAGGGAGGAATAAAGGTGTGCTCATATATAATTGATAAGAGGCATACTTATGAGAGAGACTATTACTAGTGCTAACTTTAGCAGGCGTAAGCCAATAATGATAAGAATATGATAATGATAAATAAAAGCGAGAGGCATCACACACGAGAGGCGGGAATAGACTACTATAAGTTAGACTTAACATTGGACTACTTGTAAGAGCGAATTCTTCTATAGCATTTAATCTACTAAGTCATTACATCTACTCTAAGGCATATGTTATCATTTATAGCATAGTAAACTCTAGATCATGTATCAGGACGACTACCCAAGGAAAATCAAAAGAAAAACAAGATATTCCCGTACTCATTGTCCACTAGTCTTATAGGCGTAGGGTGGATTACAAAGGACTCAACAAATTTGTCACTCCCTTTGATCTACCACGACCGAGGAATATAAGGTGCACTCGCATGGGAGGTAAATCATATATAAGCACCAGCTTACATAAATATTTCTACCACCTAACCCACTTCAGTATTGAATTAGCGCTCTCTGAATAGATACATAAATCTATCATAAACTACATCTATATCAAGCATACAATTAGAATAAAGTAAGAACATAGCAAACAAACACATATTATTAATAAAGAGCAAAGTCATAAATACAAGATAATATCCGTCTTGTGAAACTTGAAGATCTAGAACTGCGGGTAGGCACACCCGGCTCTACTTGAATCGACTTGCTAATCAACTTAGAGCGAACTTGAACTAGATGAACTAGAACTAGAACAAGTAGCTAACCCTAATCTACGGTGGAGATACTCTCTTCTACTTCTGCACGACTTACAAGCTGAATTGATATGAATAATAATGAACTTGATATGAATTAGGGTTTAACCACGGGGGTAGAGATCTTTCTTATATAGGCCTTGGCGACGAGCGATGACCATTGGATCAAAGGCGACCTTCAATAACGGTGTAGATACAACCTCAAAGTTGGTTATAGCCCGACCTAGAAAGTTTGGACGGCGGTGGGTCCCACTGGCCAGGCTGGCCAGTGAGCACTGGCTGGCGGCCACGGGGTTAATCTCCCCTCGGCCTCTGGTTCCTTTTGATGTCTACTAGTATGTTCTAGAATGTTTTAGTCCACATTTTGGGTGGGGTTACTTCACGGTTAAGTCTTGTCATCATTTGAGATGTATATTCGAGAACTTTCTCCATTCTTCTATGTATTTTTACATTGTTAAGTCCTAGAAATACATAAATCACCAAAACTTCGTGGAACTTATTAGTATAAACCTCTAAACTAAGTATGTATTCAATTTATGTCCTTATTTCATCTCTTGTTGACATATAAAAGTATATGGTAACAGGTGTCCTTGATTAGTCACCTTCGCCAATGTTTTGATATGCTGCGGTCATTGTTTGTGAGCTTACTCACTCTTCTTATTAGACTCTATACGTGAATATTTCTTAGATGGCGATGTCGGGGGAGGTTCTGAACAAGGCCGTGGACCAAAACCTTCGCGATGCGAAGACATACCCTTGCCTATTTGTTTTTTTATTTCGTTGGGTGTGCGGAGACCTAAGTGTTTTGGTTTCTTGAGATGACCCACGGCTTGGAGTCGCGTTCTCTCGCGGGTTCACGAGGAGGCTTCGCATCTGCGTGACAAGCTTGCGGGTGATTTGAAAGTATGAGGCCTTCGCACGGAGGGGACGGAAAGGGCGTCCGATAAGGCTGCTGAATGAGGGGCGGGGGCTTCACTCCCGGGAGGCTTTGGCGGCTAAGGAGGCGCAGGATATGCTGCTAGCGGGCGAGAAGGCGGAGAAGGCTCTCGAGGACTTGCGAGGCTAAGCAGCCGAAGCAAAGGCTAGCCTCAACTCTTCTCGGATTCAAGCCTCCGATAAGCAAAAACAGTTGGAGAACTTGCTTGCGCCTCTTGCACCTCCGCTCCCCACGGCTATGCCAATGTTATCACATCATTTGGGGCGGTGACTACTCCGTTCACAGGGGCGGGAGTAGTACCGGCATCATAGGTTGGATGGCGGCAAACTTCGCGAAGCTTTCGGGAGTTTCGCGGGGTTTCGGACTTTGGAGCCCAGCGCCTTCCACGAGCTTGACTTCGCGTGCTTGCCGGAAGGTTGCGAGCACGTTGAAGGCTTGGCGTGAAGGACTTCGCACCGACCGTCTACTTTAAGCGGAGCTCACGAACAACGCTTTGAAGTTCGTGGGCTCGTTTATGAAGAAGTTCTGGGGAGTCATGGGCGGGCGGAGGCTGCTTCGTTGGCGTGCTCTTTGCTTCAGATTTGTTTTTTTTCTTTTATTCCACGCAGTTTTACTTCCTTTGCTGTTCGTGTTTTTCTAACTCCTTTGTTCTTTCGCAGACCGCTCCTCCTATTGGGGTTGCTGGCGTCGCTCACCTGGAGGTTCTTCCCGAGCCCGTTGTTCAAGAAGCTGACGCCCCCACGTGCTATAAAGTTGAGAGATGTTATTTGCACCAATATTTTTTCTATGTCCTGTTACATCATAGAGAACAGTACTATACTATACTACTCTAAAAAACGATAAGCTCGTAGGAGTAATGATTAATCAACTCCAAAAAAGAGTACTGATAAATGTCCTCTTACGATAATAAGTCCAAGGAAGAACACATGCAGCGCGCAACAGTTTGCCTGAAAGAAATAGTGCCTTCTGCACTCAGGCAACGATGAGCGTGTGCTCAATTAGGGAAACCGGATATGTAGCTTTGCGGTTCGTGCCCTTGCAAGTGTTCCCTGCAATAGCACAAGCTGAGAGAACAAGTGTTCGTTCCCCGGAAGGAAAGCATTACTGAGAAGAAAGAGCAACAACATGATGAGGTGGACCAACATAGCATCTAAACCAAACGCCTTTTTTTTATCTTGAATCTGCTTTTGCTACATGTTGCTCCTCCTTTACCCCCTTTGAAATTAAAATGGTGGCTTCTAAAACATATTCACTTTTTTTTTTATGGGAGTTTTTCTTTACCTGGGTGGGACTTGAACAGTCTTACTTACATTTCCTTAGTCCCGAATTATAAGGCGTTTTGGCGTTTGTTGATTCACCAGTTGTTATAATGAATTTAGACATAACATATATCTAAGTGTGAAAGAAAAGTTATATCTATAATGAAAAGTTATAGTGAATTTAGGCGATCTTCTTGTAGCACTTTTCGTTTGTATTTGTTAATTATTGTCCGCTATGGACTAACTAGACTCAAAAGATTAGATCTTATACTTTTATTAAACTGTGTAATTAGTTTTTATTTATATAAATTTAATACTCCATGCATACGTTAAAAGATTTGATGTGACAAAAAACTGCAGCACTTTTTTGAGTTGGTGCATGGCAAGTGAACATGGCCTAAGCCCGCAGAGATTTACATACCAAAAGCGGTTAAACACATAGACACCATTTACAGGCGGTAATACTTGCTTCAAAATGCGTGCCCGGCGGATATTTGTGGACGAAAGGCTCCAATCGGCCATTCGAGAGGCCGACAAGTCGCGGAGCGGATGCCAATGGCGCCCCTATTGGCTAACCCGGTGCCCGAACGAGGACTTCGGCGCCGGGGCGGGCGGGCCGCTAGCTCTTGTCCCCCGCCCGCGGACCACGACCCCTGGGCGGGGGCCGGGTGGATAGCCTCTCCCGGAAAACGCGTCGAGCCTTTTTCGATGTGAAATGAAATCGTCGTTGGATCGACATTGCGACTAACGGTCGACCCGCTCAGCGTCGAGGCCGCGAGGGTGCATCGCTGGAACACGCAACCGTCTTGCCATCATCCTCGACAATAACCGCATCATGCGGCGCACGCTCCTGCGGATACCAAACCGGGAAATGGAAATCGGCGTCGCTTTCCGACAACGCCATCATCAACGCTCGATTCGGACCCGATCCATGTACATGCCACGAGGATGTGGTCACGGTCGGCGGCGGGCGATGGAGGCACCATGCGGCGGCGAGGAGGCCTTGGTCGGGCGCATGGGGTGGGCGGACAGCGGGCAAGGAGGAGGCGGTTGGGCGCCATCATGAGCAGCACTTTGTGGGTGCACACGGCCCCGCCCGGTCGAGCGGCGGCGGCTCCGAGGGATTTCACCTCCGCGCGGGGCTCTTCTGCGGCTTCAGCGGTGGCGGCGCATGCCGCTTTAGCGTCGGCATGGAGTGCGGGTGCAGCCGTGTGGAAGCGGCGCGAACTTCCGGCACCGACACCCGACTAACTAGTAGGCCGTCGGCCCGGTTGACTTATGGAGACTATCCGTTTGTCTTGGCTTATTTAAGCTTATTGTTTCTTACAGAATATTATTCAATTAGCCAAAATCAGCTATTACCTCCATTCCAAATTATAAGGCGTTTTTGCTTTTCTAGATACTTTTTTTCTTTTACTATGTATATAGACTAGTGTATAACTTCGTGCATAGCAAAAGAAATGTATAAAACCATCGAACAACGAGGAAAGAAGGTGGCCAGGAGGTGTATTTGGGTGTATTTGGGCCCCCACTTTTCTCCCATCATATCAAAGCATTAAATGCATCAAAGCGTATGTCGAGGTATTAAATGCGATTCTTTTGAGTCTTGGTACACCCATCAACCAACAAAAAGTGCTACCCGTGCTTACCCAATATTTTGTGCGGCAAATATTGGGTTATATAATTTCGAGCCATTACAATTTTTCACGCTTTTGAAACATGTCTTTACTATTAATGTAATAGAAAAGCGGGCCATTGCAACTTTCTCGTTCGTTTGAATTATGCCACTGGATACGAATGGCGTGTATTTGGGCCCCACCTACAAGCCTACGTGGCATACGGCGCCGCCGTATCCCGTCCGTGTCGGTCACTATGTAGCGTCTTTTGACTTTTGCCGTCTATTCCTATCTAAAGTCTAAACCGTGCAATATTTACTGTCGGCATCCATAACTTTTGTTCTTGTTATTTCTTAATCCAAAAAATGGTAGTAACCTTGTTCATAGAATTTAAATCTCTCTTATGATTTATGAAACCATACTAGAGATATATAAAATTTATAAACAATGTTACTATCATTTTAATACGATTAAAAAATAACCAAGATAAAAAGTTGTAGATCTTGATGCGTTATATGACTTTTTTTTATTGATGATTTTTCTAGTTGATAAAAATCAGTTCAAAGTTTTGAAACTTTTAAATTCAAATTTTAAATTGTCCAAACATATAGGGTGGAGAAATAACCAAAATAAAAGATGTAAATCTCGATGAGTTATACAACTTTGTTGTTGCTCACTCTTCCATTTCAAATTATCTACTATCTCAAAATTGTGTTTGAAGTTATCATAAATTCATATGGAGAAATATTCAAAACAAAACTTCGAAGACCTTAACTACTTATACTTTTGTTCAAAAAATTTAGTCACACCATTATAAAATGCTAGATTGACCTACTACCTCCCACAAGCCCGGACATTTACCTCTTTATCCGATGGTTTTATATCATACGACTCCTCGAACCCTAGCTCCTTTGCTTGGGCGACCCTTCTCCCCTCTCGCGATGTAACCATTGCTTTCTGAGCGACAACCGTATGGGAACCTCCCACCTTGGCCTCAAGCATACTCCGCACCTCCACGCGTCCACCCACCCTCCCAGCGACCCTATTTAGTTTAGGTCCTCAGGGTGCCCAAGTCAAACGCGTCTTGGCGAATCAATCGCCTCACTCTCCCTCACTTTGTGGAGTCGATCACCGCCCGCTTTTTCTTCTTGCGCCGCCTTGTGGCGTACCATGGCGATCGATGCGTGTAAGCAGTAGGGCCCCTTATACGCGGCATCTGCGTAAGCGGCCAAACATCATTAGCCCGATGCCTAAGAGGAGATGTGACCGCCTTCATCATGCACATCAATCGCTGATTATCGCCATGGGTGCAGCTTGGCGGCGCGAACGTCTGCATCGGTGCCCAAGCGAGGGCATGCTTTCTTGCCTAGCTTCTCCGAGAAGCTGGATTCGGTATAATTGGATGGCGTCATGTTGGATTATAGGCCACCATTCTGTGAGGAGAGGAGAGCGGCGCTGCCACCGATTTTTTACATTTTTAAAAATTTAAACATATCTATAATATATAACCTTTATAAAGTTCTTAAACTCTATCGGATAATTTCTCTTTTCATGTAAGGTGTCCATATCATTTCCTAGTAAGTGAGACTAAATGTTCTTTTCTTCATACAAGATGTCAAAATATTCCCCCTTTGCTTATTATAGTAACATTTCGCACGATAATATTGAACCGGGAGTTGTTGGCTATCTTTTTACGGAAGGAAGGAAGAAAGGCAGCTAGACAAAACTCAACGCCGCATGTGTCGGCATGTCTTCTCCTCTTTTTGAACTTAATATAGCAACGATTAGATTAAATTAATCAGTGGATCCTGAATTTTCCTGGCATCCACTCATATTTTTACATCCATCAACCTATATAATAAGCTAAAAGGTATAACCCTTTTGTTACCGCTAATAGCATCCGGCCCTGCCACCAAAGAATAAAATTAGCAATAGATCATCACCCATCTCTCAATCCCAGTCATCTCATAAGAAAAGAAGGTCCGCCGGCGATCATGAAGGTGAGCATCTGGCGTCTCATCGTGGCGGCGCTAGTGCTGCTATGCCTGCTGTTGTTGGCTGGGACGCAGGAGGCTGACGCCGTGAAGGTATGCTCAGGAGGTGCTGAGAGTGCCATTTTTGGGAGGGGTGAAATGCACTGACAAGCCGGCAAATTAAAGGATGGTGCATGAGTTGGGTTGATCACGCAGCCAGGATCGCGCGCGAAAAGCTTGCATTTTGGTCTCTATTCCTAGAGTCTACTATTTATTGCTCATGAATTATTATATGAATATATATTCATTCACATCATGTATTTCAGGTGCATAATTTTAAGATTATTTCAGACAACGCTATGTAATGCCGACTATAAATAGATTGTTACTTTTTATAATTTGTTATTTCTATGCCGACTATAAATAGATTGTTACTTTTATAATTTGTTATTTCTCTTTGTGTCTTAACATATCAAATCTTGGCCATCGTTAATTGTCATTGCACCAACACGGATAAGATTTTTCATTGGATTTGTAGTTTTTATGTAATGTTTTTTTCTTTGTAACGAACTAAAACTGCAGTTTTAATATAAAACATATGCAATAATTGTTATTAGAACGGAAACGCACTTTAATTCTACCAAATCTAATAACATATTTGGTCCCTATATTTTGTACTCTCTCCGTTTCGATAATAAGTTAATTAATTAATTAGTCAACCTAATTTACTGTCATCATACTAAAACGTCTGGGGGTGGAGTGATTAAAAAATAATAAAATATTGAAGGCTAGTTGTTCAGACTTTAGATGAGCAGAATAATCGTACTCTTTCAGGGAAAAAAAACACAATAATCAGATAATTTGCGCTTTCATTTTTTTTGAGCAATCATGAGCTCTCATTCACACACACATAGTTAGTTATATAGGACAGATAATGATGCTTCTTTTTTGTTTCAAAAATAAAATGATGATCCTTTTCAAAGATATATACATGCCTGATTTTCATCTGGATTAGAAGCATGATTCCATCTTATTTTTAAAGCTATCTATCATATGTGCATGCCTTTTGGAGCAAGTTGCTTTTTTCTTTCTTTTTTTTTGATGTAGTAGTATAGTAAGTCCAAAGTTCCTTTCTGAATTAATTGCATTAGCGAAATCAGAGCTAAAAAGTAAACATTCACCTAACTACCAAAATTCATAGGTGGCTAGAACATAAAAAAAAACTATCCTTTTGGTTGGCTCCTCTTCTTTTTTTTTTTCCCCTCAAGAGCAAGATTTACACTCCATATTTCTGTTGTGGAATGGGCCTCTCAAATCCATCTATTGGTGTTTCCCAACCCACAAAATCCTATATTCTGCGCTCTTTCCTACTCATTCCACAAAAAAGCATCTCTTCTTTTCTTTTCCCAAGGTGACAGTTTTTTTTTTTTTCCTCCTCCATTTTATTTTTTATGCAGAATCGAACGTGATAGATTAGACGAAAGGGTGGTCCTGTCTTGCTTCAATTTTTTTTTTTTTTTTTGCGATAGGGGAAAAATTCTATTGATACTAAAGCAATTTACATCCTCCGTTACAAAAGTAAACCACACTACTACACACCTCCATTGATGGGAGACAAGAAACCTTGAAAAAGCCATAAATACCACCATCTAGGATCATCATCCCAAGCGGATATACCCGCGGGGCGCAAGCTCCGATCACGAGCGAACAGGGCCATCTCACCATCCACGCCAACATCCTCATACCCATCACTTTTGTAAAAAAGAAAGTAAAACTGCTAAAACTCCACATGCGAACATAATGAAATTGGCGCCGCCCGATTTACGTCGTCGAACTCATCGTCGTTGCCTTCACGGATTCATCATGAGAGAACACAAGTCAACCGACATCGGATAGATATCGTTGGAAAACTAAATCTCACTAGCCCATCGCCATGGCCGCATAGAACCACAACGAGACAAAGGAAGGGCGGAGTACCTTATTCTCCATCAATGGTGATGTCTTCGTCTTGCCATCATCGGCGTGGAGCGACACGCTCCATTGCTCCATCGATGAGCTTGACAGCATATACAGCGCCGTGGCCAATCTCTTCAATTGGATCTGCGGAGAACCTTGAACATTGAAGACTCGATCTACTAGGAAAAACTTATTAAAAAGCGATGGATCCCACTCCCTTCAACCGTGATCTTTGATTTTGGGAGGAGAAGGGAGGGGACCAGTGGTGGAAAAGCGGGGGACGGCGGCGGCACCCTAGGGTTTTGGGCCCTTTGGGGCGGCGGCGGCGCAACTCTTCGACGCTTTATGCGTGTGTTTTCTACTCGCCACAGCTCCATAAACCTTGGCGTCTAATAAATCATCTTCCTTCTCACCTGGCGTTGGCATGCATGATACATCACACAGCAGCGCAAAAGTGCAAAACCAAGTTATTATTACTAAGCCCGCAGAGATTTAAATACCATAAGCGGTTAAAAGCGAGGCGTCATTTACGGGGCGGTAATACTTGCTTCAAGTGGCGTGCGAAGCATATATTTATATTTCTGGACGAAAGGTTCCAATGCGGCCATTCGAGGCCCGACAAAGCATGGCCGGATGCGATGATGGCGCCTATCGGCTGCCAGCTGCCGACGGGGACTCGGCAGCCGGCGGACGGGCCCTAGCTCTCGTCCCGCTCGCCGGACCCGACCCGTGGCGCTCCCCGCAGCGGGTGTCGCTCTCGTAGTCGTGCAGCGGGACGGGTGGATGGCCACTTTCGATCCCCATACGAGGACCGAGCCTTTTTCGATGCGCCAGGTAGTGTCGGCGGGATCGGCGTTGCTGACTAACCAGACCGCTCCGCTTGTCCCGCGTGTTTTTCGTCCGTTTCCTCAGGTTTCCGATGCTCCGGCCGATGCCTTTTGCCTCCGCCTCCGCCTCGATATCGTCCCGGTTGCTTTGCGCCCCGTACGCCGCGGCGCGGCGGCAGGCTGCAGCAACTGCGCCGGCTGCCGGCGCTCGGCCTGTAGCCGCGCCCGGCGTTGCCTTTGTCCCCTACGCCTCCATCGCGTTCTCCCACTGGACACTGCGCGGGCCGGCACCACCGCCCGGCCCTCGCGTGGCGCTTATGGGGGTGTTCGGTTGCTGCTACAGCAACCCAAAAGTCTTCTGATTCCGTCATATCAAATCTCTTAGCGTATTTTTTTAGAGCACTAAATGTAGGTAAATAAAAAACTGATTGCACAGTTTGGTTGAAAAGTGCGAGACGAATCTTTTTAAGGCTGGATTAGTCTATGATTGGATGATAATTACCAAATACAAACGAAAAGTACTACGGTAGGCGGCCCCAAAATATTTCACCAACTAAACACCCCCATAAGCCCTCCCTAATCTCCTCGAAATCCTCCCTGATTGAACTGAAAAGACACGCACGCACGCACGCTCACAGCACACAGATAAAGATAGGATCGATCGAGAGCAAGCTAAATGGCCGCCGCGTGCAGATGCAGAGTGGCAGTGCTCGTCCTCCCTCTTCTCGCTCGCCGTGATGCTCGTGGCGACGCCTCCTCCGTACGCAGAGGCGGCAAGGGTGCTTCTGGTTGCCGACGTTCGACCACGAGCCGGCAGCAAGGGAGATGCTGGACCGTCGTCGTCACGGACGGCGGTGGCGACAACAGCGGCGGCAGAGCGGGCTCCGAGGATCGCCGCCGGCGTCGTCGTTGGGCGGCAGGAGAATGACGGTCGCTGGCAATGCCGCCGCGCGGGTGCTCGGGTCCGTCGAGCCCCGGCGTTGGGCACTAGCCGGCCACTAGCTTCCTGCACGACGGCCGGCCTAGCTAGCTAGTACACACATACTACACGTCAGTAATGGTGGTCATCGAGATGATTTCAGCGCCGTGCTGTTGGTTTTCCGTGTGTTCTTTCCCCTGTTCTTTGCTGCTTCTTCTCGATCGCCGAGTGATCGATCTGATTGGAGGTTGAGTACGATGGAACGACTGCTCTCTCCAGTCGCCAATCTTCACCGTTCATTTAAATCCAACGCTGATGAGTAGTCCAGCAACATTACGGTGCTTCCGCTCTGACCTTCCTGGGCTTCGGCCCAATATCAGCACGTTACTGGAGGCGGCAATTTTTTTGGCGCGATTTCTGCCGTCCGGTCTGCGTTTTTGGCGGCAAAGTCGAGGAAGGTGCTGGAGGCGGCGATCCGGTCCGTTGCTGGTCCTCCCCGGTGATAAGCAGGTGACCTAAATCTCCCCATCGATATGCTGAACTAGTGCCAATATTTCAGTAGAAAAATCTCTGCACCCTTCATCTATTGCTGTGTACTTAACAGGTTGTTGTTTTGATTTAAATTCTTTTTATCCTCCCTTGTTGGATTGTGCTGGAACGGATCGATTGAAGGAATTCTGACATGGAAGCTTGAAGGAAAGCACCAATTTGATTGCATCACATTAAAATTTGGATATTTAAGATGGAAGAAAAAGGTGCGTGCTGTCATGCTTTTCTTTTTACCCATCTAATTAGGGTATAAATTTTTAGTTGTTCAATCTACCACCTAATATCATATCATCTTTATTTGTTTTCTTGTAGGGAGGCGTGTTTTCTAGTCTTTCACCTCAAGTTGGCATGGAGTTCAATACTATAGATGAGGCTTGATGTTTTGGATTAGCTATGGGGGTCGAAAGGCTTTGAGGTGAGAAAATTGTACACAAACAAAGAAAGTTAGATGGGAAAAGTTCGATCTTGCGGATATGTTTGTGTAAAATGAGGGTCATCTAACAAAGTGTCCAAAATTTGAAACTAGAACTGGATTTGTAATGTTCGCATGTGGCTTATATTGGACAACGATAAGGGGAAATTATAAAGTGGCTGATCTGAATTTGGAACACAATCATACCCTCCATGCATACAAACCTCACACTTAATGGTGTCGGAGGAAAATTTCACGGTTACAAGGTTTTTGAAATTGAGGCGGTTGGCGATCGCGGGGTGGGCCCAAAGCTGCTCATGAGTTGGCTTGAATCAAGGTTGGTGGCTCGGATAATCTCGGTTACACTCTTCAAGACCTTAAGAACTATTTCTGGGACAGCGACAAGCTGGAGATGGCATATGGTCAAAGCGAGGAAGCATGCTTATGTATTTTCGGGGAAAAAATTGTTGAGAATCCATCATTTTGGTATGCATTGAGATGGATCGGGAAAAGCAGTTACAAACATATTTTGGGCTGATGCTAAAATGCTCCTTGACTATGCATATTTTGGTGATGTTGTTAGTTTTGATACTACCTTTGGTACAAATAAGGAGAGTTGGCCCTTTTGGCGTATTTGTTGGGTTAGGTCATTTTTAGAAAGCAGTGGTGTTTGGTGCTTGCCTCATGTATGATGAGACATTTAAATCCTTCAAGTGGCTATTTGAGACCTTCTTGAGAGCCAATAATGGCAAGCAACCCAAAAACAATATATCTTGATCAAGATTATGCAATGGGAAAAGCAATTAATTAAAAGGCGGAGTCTTTTTAGAATCATGGCATGGCTTTGTGCACTTTTCACATTATGCAAAATACGTCAAGCATATACTTGAACTAGCTGATGAAGAATCAAATGCTTCTCCCAATCAAGAAGTTGAAGACAACAATAAAGAACCAAGTATTCTCTCAGTTTCGGTGTGTGTATGTATGAGTATGAAGATGAAGCAACATTTGAAGAATATGAGGTCAAAAGGCAAGCAAACAAACTTGGTTGGATAGTATATACATGGGAAGAAAAATGAAATTTGAATGTTATATGAAGGATGTGTTCACATAGGGATGAGAAGTACACAACTTAGTGAGAGTTTGAGCGGCGACCTAAGCGACATTTCAAATCGATTTTTTGGTATAATTAGATTTCTCAAGCAATTTGAAAGGGCCGTGGAATATAAAAGGCAGAATGAATTGCAATCTGAATTTGATTCAAGAAAAAATTACCTAGAATCAAAATGGGGACACCTATGTTAATCAAGCTAGCAAGTTGTACACACCAACTATTTTGAAGCTTTTTAGAGTGAATACGAGAGATCAATGGTAGCATGCACCAAAGCGATAGCTTATGCGAAAAAAGGGAGGCCACGAGGGGCGAGAGTCTTGCGCAGCGGGAATGGGGGTCGGCGCCCCTACCGCCCGCCTCCTCCTCCCGTCAGAGGGTTCGACTCTACTTAGGTCTTCAAGTTAAGATTATCTTAGGATTTTGGTGTGTAAAAGGGAATATTTTAATCTATAAGGAAGACCCTTATTAGGAAATAAATATATTGCTTGTAAAAGGTATTCCAATTGTATAAAGAAACCTTATAGAGATTGCTTAGATTACAAGTCCCACTAGCCGGGCTATATAGCGAGAGGCATGTAATCTCTTTGGGGATAAGCAAGCAATAAAAATAGTTCATATCTATCTGGCCCCAGCCCCATTTTGCCCGGCTGCGGCGCCAGGCATGCCGTAGGCGCCCCCCCCTCCCCCTCCATACGGCTCCACCGCTCCTAGCCGTTGCTCACGCCCGTCGCTCGCCCGCCGTCGTCGAGCTACCCGGCCCCTCGCTACCTTGAACTCCAGCGGTCGGCGAGCACATGTCGAGTTCGGCCCAATCTGGCGGGGGGCGACGGCACGTATCGAGCGGAGTTCAGGCGGCAAGTCATCTTCGACACTCACGAGGGGAACCGCACCGCCTTCCCAGGGGTGGCAAAGCTGGACGACTTCGTCACCGCCTTTGAGAACTATGCATTACGCATGGATCTTGAGGGGCGGTGCCACCGTGCGGCCTCTTCGTTGGAGGCTGCGTGACACGCTTCGCCGCGATGCTCGAGTGGTTCGAGCCTCGTTCGATGAAGGAGGCCATCGACCTTGCCCGCCGCTAGCGGCGATGAGCTGCCGGCGGCGACCATGTCGGCCACCACGTCGTTACCAGGCATCGGCGGCGACATAGCGCTGGCCACTGGTTGACCGCACGGGCCCGGCAGTGGCGTCTTGCGGTGGCAATGGATGACATCGACCGGGCGATGGCGAGCGACATGATTGCTGAGCTGCACTTGGTACGGCGACCAACAAGGGCTCGGGATCGCCGTAAGCGTCATCGAGTTGCGGGCAACCGCGCAGTGGAACCTCCACTGCGGCATTGTGGTGCCGATCGTTACTACATCCTGCTGCCCGGGCTTCTCAGGACTTCTGTTGGCATTGCCCCACTTGCGGCGTGTGTCGGCGTTCGAGGCGGTGGGTGCCTCGGGTGCCGGGCAATAAAGAATTTATAAGCCGTGTGCCTCCTCCCTCGATGGCGTACCGCAAGATGGACCGGGGCCCGCGGCCCGGTTTATCACGGTTCGAGCCAGCGGGGCCCTCGTCAGCGGGGTGTGTCTGCTCGTGTTACCTCGCTCAAAGGTGAGCTGCGGTAGGGGGAGGGGCGGCGCGGGGGAGAGCCTTGGGTCTCAAGCCCCACGATCCGTGTGGTTATGGTGGTGGTGGTGTGCGGTTTCCTCCGTGTGGCCGGGTTGAGGGCGGGCTCGAATCGAATCCCCTAATGAGGCATTACTCCCCTTTTATGGGAGGAAGGGAGAGATAATGTTTACCGGTGGACACCTAGGTGGCTAATTCCAGTACCTGCAGGTTGCATGTCTTGCGCGGTGTCGGTGGCTTGGATGTCGCTTGGCGAACCGCAGCGTCCCGTCCGAGATGGTGGATGTCTCACGATCCCCAGCGCGGCCCCGAAGTCTGTGAGGCGTCCCTCACAATCCGCATGGCGGGCCGGTCCCCGGTCGCGGGCTATGCGTGTCGGGTGCCGGTCGGCTGCATCGTGGCGTTTTTGACGGTGCTGCGGGAATCACCGCGATGTCATCTGGTTTTCCCGATGTCGGGTGGCGTAACATATCAGTTCACTTTGCGTCCCATCGATCGGATTTGGGAGGCGATTCGTGATTCGATTTGTTGGCGTGTCCGCGGCACTCGGCGCCTGCGCTGCGTCGTGACCGGTGAATGCGGCCGGTTTCCCTTCCTCGGACCGGAACCTCCGCAGGGGTCGGCGACCCTAGACGGGCTGGTTGAGGCTGCCTCACCCGAGGATGGAGAATTTGGTCTCCCTCGGGCGAGGGGCGGAGTTTTTGCGCCGAGGGGTGGTGAGCTAGGCCACCCTCGGACCCGAGCGGGATTTTCTCCGGGGGTGGTGAGCTAGGCGGCCTCGGGACGAAAAGCGGAGATGCGTGGTGGGTCAGAGCCATGGTTTGCTCTCTTTGTCGGCGTGGAGCGTCATGGTTCGTTGTTTTTCGCGAGGAGGTCTTGACCTTGTCGCCGTGGCGTAATAAGCTCTTTGCGTCGTGGTGATTCCATTTGGGGCGCTTTGTGGGCCATCGTAGGCCCGATCCGTCGTCGTGTGGCGTCGTGGCTCCATGGCCTGGTCCATCGTCCGTCGGACCGTCCCTCCGTGCGGGATGATAGCGGGCTAGGTTTTTTCTTGGGCCTTAGCGGACAGCGGATTCTCACGGTTTGGAGAATGTCTGGGGCCCAATATTTAGGTCCCCAAAGCGGTGAGCCCCAGCCGTGGCGCACCAGTTGGGTGTAGCCCCAGGCCCCTCGAATGGAATGGCGGATTCTTCGAGGTCTTTATATCTCGCCCTGTGGCAAGGCGAAAACAACTCTTAAGTAATTATTTGTGCGGTCATCATTTTTGCGTGGGCAGCCGAGGCCCGCGCTTATGTGCATAAAGGTCGACCAGGCCCTCGACTTTGATCATACGCTCCTCTGTCGCCCTCTGACGAAGGGAGAAGGAGGGGAGACACGTTACAATGTAAAGCCGAATGTGGGTGCTCCGGTGGCGTTGTAGCGGTCACATTTAAGCGGGGTGCCCGTGCCCTTGCAGACAAGGGTCGGCTATGTGATCGAGGATTCACCCCATGAGAACACTGCGGACCGCTTAGCCGGATCCGGGGTTTTGGGCGGACCAGCCCCCCCGGGGGGAGCCTGTGGGCCTCCACGGATGGGACATCTCACACCATACACCGCACCGCCCAGTAAACACGTTCGGGAAATCCAGCCCCCAGGGGGGCGGGTATAGCAGTTGTGCATTTCCTCTGTCCACGCTCGGGTTATCTGAGGCGGCGGAAAACCCTCGTGGGCCCGGCCTGTGTAACCTCCAGGCGTAGGGTGTGTCGGCCCGAGGCTCGTTTGGTTTCCGCCGGGCGGGGAACAGTCAAGGGCGACTTTTTGCCCCTCGAGGGTCGGGCGCTGCTGGATATGGGTGGCGGGACGGTTTCCCCACCCTAGCGGAAGGCAGGCGTCTAGTTGCCTCGCCCAGGGTGGCGCGGTGGTTGCGATCGATGGGGATAGCGACCTGACGCCATTCTTGTCGAGGGGCGGAGATCGAGGGCTCCGTCAAGGTGCGTGTCGCCTTCGCGGTTCCACCAGCGGCTTGGCCGTTGGATGGCGGTTTCCGTTCCATCGTGGGCCGTCCATTCAGTCGGTTTGGTTGCCCGAGCCGGCGGTTTGCCTTCCCTTCCCCTATAAATATGGGGTCTTGAATGGATTAACTCCCTTTTGCTCTTTGCCATCGCCTTCTTGCCTTCTTCTTTGCAGCAATCGGGAGATAGAGATAGTGTGGGAGAGATTAAGGGAGAGATTCACTTTTGCCTTGCGCTCGTGTGATCGGGGTTGCTAGTGGTTGCCACCTTAGCCTCCTCCCTTTCATCCATGGCGCGTCAGTCGGGGTAGCGGTGACGGCGCGAGGGGAGGTGCTTCGATGTTGAGCCGTGGCCGGGGCGGCGGCGGCGGAGAACTCGGCGTCGTCGATGAAGGGCTTCTTCGTCCCGCACGATGAGCCGGCCGGAGTGGATTGCTCGGATTGGGCCGAGGGAGGAGCCTAACCCTCCTGATGGCTCGTGGTGAGCTTGGTGGATCTTCACCGGCGTGGCTTTGGTATGCCAGCGAGGCGGTTCGTCGGGCGATCCTTCACTACTATGAAATCGGGCTTCATCATACGCCTTTGAACTCGTCTCCCGGGCCGCCATCTTCGTCACCCTTGCTTGAGGGTTCACGGGGATCGGCGCGTGGGACCTCTGGTTGTGGTTCTTCAAGGCGGACCTTACCACCGCCTCGATTTGCGGGGGGGCTTTCCCACGGAGGCGGCTGCGCGTTGGAGGCTGTGCGCTCTCAAGTCCGCTCGGGCGCGGCGAGGCGAACGAGGTGATGGGTACATCGTCTTCAAGCTCACCTCCTCCAGCAAGGGGTGGCAAGATCGGTGGTTCTACCTCCGCAGCGGCGAGCAGCGCTTCCGTGTACACCGGGCGTGTCCTCAAGCATCGCCGCGAAGTGGGCTGGGGTCCCCCTCGGAGGATCATCATCGGTTGGAATGCCTAAAGGCGGCGGTCTGCGGCTCAGGGAAGGGCGTGAATCTTTGCTGCCGTGGTCGCAGCTTTCCATCGGCGTCGGGTATTTGCCGTTGATGGCTCGCCCTTTGCTCATGTGCAAAGATGACCCCGAGGCCGCCGGTCTTGGTGCATATTGCCGGATGTCGGGTATACGCTTTCCACGATGCTTTGGCCAAGAGGGTGAGGATGCGTTGGGGTCAACACCCGACACATATCCGCCGAGATCCCCATGCGCCTGACCGAGGGTATATTTCCCTGGTAAGTGCTTCTTGGCTTCGATTGTCCTTGCATCACTTCGGTGCATTGTCGCCATGGCAGTTCTCACTCTTTCTTCTGGGGCCGTCGAACTCTGCGAGGCTCCCCTCTCACTTTGTCTCGGCATTGGATCACCGTCGCGGCGGCGAACCGTGCTTCGGAACAGAGCTGCAGCGAGCTGGCGTTGAAGAAGGAGGAGAAGAAAGAAGAAGAGCGTGGCTCACTCGCGAAGCGTCGGGCCGAGCGGCAGAGGCAGGGGTGGAGTCACGACACCTCGACTTGCTAGAAAGGGCGAGGATCCGGAGGACCGGTTCTGCGTGAGCTCGTGGGATGGCGACATGGCGGCTCGGATGGAGAGCCATGGGGCTCCCGGCCAAGTCGGGGGCTTCGTTACTGACGAGCCTGGAGCCTGGGGCGTCGGGGACTTCGCGACACCCCGCGCCCGGGGGCTCTTCCGGTGATCCTCGGGACCATTGGCGTTGGCCATGTAGGCACCTCGGCGTCCGCGGTGAGGGGGTGAGGGGAGGGAGTCGGCGCCTCTGTCGCGGGTACCCGGCGCCGCCGCGAAGCACGGTTCCGGGGGACGGCGGCGACCCAGTCGATCCGGCCCCGTCGCGTCACGAGCGTCGTGGGGGAGGCGGCGCTGCGTCGAGTCGCGGCGTAGAGTCGCTTGACCATCCGGGAGCCTCGTCGGCGTAGGGCGATCCCTCGGGCCGTGAGGTTTCCTTTTCGCCTTTGCAATCTTGATTTTCTTACGGCGTATGGTTGCCTTGTTTTTGGCGTGCGCTTGACTTTAGGAAGCGAGGGGGCCGCCGTTTATACGCACCCCAAGAAGGCCCTAAAGGCTAGTGCACAATCCTTCGCCGGCCTTTGAGCCGGGGTCATCAGTCAAGATGCCTCGCGACTGCGTCGAGTCCTCTGTGGTGCGGCCCCAGGAGCCCCAAGTGGGGTCGGTCCCAAACTCCAGCGCCGAGGCCGCACCGGCGATGCAGGCCCATGGTGGCGATGGTGGGTTGGCTGCCCGGCCGATGGTGATCGACACTGGAGAGCTTCGGTCGCGCCCGCGGGACACGGCTTCGGTGCGAGCAAGTGGCGCCGCCCGAAGGAAGTCGTGCCGCCGCCCACCCCAGGAGGCGGTCCCCTTTGTTCGGGAGTTCTCGCAAGAGAGCTCTTCGGCCTTGGCGGAGGCAGCGCAAGTCTCCGCTTGCTCCGGCGCTACGGCCCGACCACAGAGCGCCGCGAGCCGTACAACCCCGACTTCAGCTGCTCCGCGTGTCGGGTTGGCGGCCCTTGGCGAAGCGTCGTCTTCGGCCATGGCGGGGGCGGTGCACGTAGTCGACTCAGGGGCCCCACGGACTTCTCTTGGTCGGGTTCCCGAGGCTGCGGGAGGCTGCGGTGGGGAGATGTATCCCTCTCGAGCCGACTTCGGTGAGGGCGGATCCGCCTCGACCACAGGCGAAATGCGGGGGTCCTAACTACCTTGGTTGTCGATGCGTCCGAGGTCTTGGAGTGGAGGGACCACATGGCGAGATCCGATGTGGGGCGCCGGGCCTGCGAGATCGGGAGACCATAGGCCGTCTCGCGGAAGTCGACGCAGTAAGTATCTTGATGGCCATCCCCTGCTTTGCATGTCCTTTGTGCTTGCGTCTTGATGAGTAGTATTGTCGTTGCGGACTCTCGTTGCCGCCGGGGAGAAGTCGAGCTCCCTTGGCCGGGCGTCTGGCCCCGGAATGCCCTTGGTCAAACTGGTGTGAAGTTGATCGAGGCCGAAGCGAGACCTCCCGGCTTCGCCCTCGCCCAGAAGGGAGTCCCATGGCCCGGACCTGCAGGCCGTGATCAAGGCCAGGTCGAGTCCGGCAAGATGGCGGTGACATGGCTTCCGAATGAGCCCGCGATTTTGAGGAGGCTCGGACCCGATCCCTTGGGTTACGAAGGAGGCCCATGTGGCTGGGACCGGTCGGGAGGAGGCGGACGAAGCGAGGCGGAGATGTCGCGGCGCTGAACACCGCATCGAGTTGGTGTCGGCGAGACCCTCGGGAAGGAGAAGCGGCGGAGGTCGATCGTAGGAGCACAACGCCATCTTTGGGGCGGCGGTGAAGTCCAGTCGCGTCCTTATCCTCGATGATAAGCTTTTCCGTTCTTGATTGCCGTTTCTGGCGCCATCTTTAGGGCGCGTTGCGGAGGCGGAGAAGGTCCGGACCGGGCCCGTGAACAAACGCCGCCACGCTTGCCCGGTGGAGGCAAAGCGAAGTCATCTGGGAATTTGGAGGATGCCTGTCGACCGTCGCGCTTTGGGGCGGACAACCTAGAGGTTGGTCCGCATTTCGCGGTCCTCGCTGGCCGCTGAGTGGGCGGCTATCTTGGTCCGAACTCCGGGCGCCGGGCGGCATTCGCACATACTGGCGGTGGTGCTCCCACTTCCGATGGAGTCAAGGCGGCTGGGCGGTGTCGCGAAGGGCTTCTTCCTCGGCTCGATGGCCGAGGAGGAGGTTGATCCCACCGAGAGGGATCGCCCGATGCCGCCAAGACCCAAAGTCTATATAACTTTGTGGATGGCGCCGCGACTCTTTGTCCTCGCGTTTGGAGGGGCGAGGTGTGTCCCCGTACTCCCCATAGAGTCCCACCTACGAGGCGGACACGGAGATGGTAGGCGCCATGTCAGGGGATGAGTAGGGGGTAAGCCGCCACCCTCGGGAGGCGACCGCCCAGGGCGTTGCTCGTCTTAGGAAGCCTCCCTCGTCGGCGGCCGTGAGGCACAAGTAGATGAGGGCCTCCTTGCCCCCTGATCCTTCCTTGCATGAAAAGATTGGAGCTTGTGAGATGGATGTGTATAAACAATGGCGCCGCCCGGGTCTATGGCCTTGGCGGGTGCACTCATGTTTAAGGTTGCGTTCCCCGAATCTCTCGTTTATTGTGTGGCGGGTCGCTTGCTTTCTCCTTCTCGCTCGAGATAGTAGCAAGTGGGCGCCACTGGGGCAATCCATCACGGGTGCCACTAGGGGCGATCCGTTTGCCTCGGTTATCTTGCTTTGGATTTGTGCGTGCGACCTTCGTAACTTAAGCGATTAATTGGTATGCGCGAGAAAACTTTTTCTGAAAAAAAGTTTTTTGAAAAAGAGGGTCCCAGGGTCCCATGTAGCCAAAGGGAGTTTTAGTCTTGTCTTTGGGCCGAGGCTAAGACTCCCTTGAGGTTACACGAGGAAGCACTTTTTTCATAAAAAGATGTAGATCTTTTATTGAGTGAAAAAAACAACGATGTTTGACTTCTAGTGCGGAATTTAAGGGTAGAAGCGGCGTAGCTATTCTATGTTCGGGCGTTGGAGTAGACTTCGCCCTTCTCGTTCTTCAACTTGTAGGTCGGGCCTTAATATTTCGGCGATGAAATAAGGCCCTTCCAGGGTGGCGTGAGTTTGTGGCGCCCTTTGTTATCTGTCTTCGGCTGAGCGGGGTCGTTGACATGGAACTCCGGGCTTGGCCGCTTGGCGTGATACTGCGAGGTGAGCTTGTTGGTATCTCTTTTGAGTGCGCGCTAGCGTCTCGGGCTTCATCAACTTGGTCAATGGAGTCTTGCCTCGCCTTTTGGTTGCCTTGCTCGGTGTAGGCTCGCGACCTCGGGGACCCATATTCGATGTCAGGTGGGCAAGATTGCCTCGGCCCCATAGACTAGAAAGAAAGGGCTGAACCCCGTGGGCTCGGCTTTTTTGTTGTTGAAGGCTCCATAGAACCGGCAGCTCTTGGTACCATCTTTTCCGTATTGGTTCAGCTGATTGAAGATCCTCGGCGAGCCCTTGCGGGATCATGCCGTTGGCGCTCCACTTGACCGTTGGTCTTGGGTGAGCTACGGCGGGGTATCCACTTTCGGATGCCATAGTCGTCGCAAAAAGTCGAGGAACTTCTTCCCCGCGAAGTTGGTTCCGTTTGCTGTGATGATGGAGTTCGGGACTCCAAAGCGGTAAAATAATATCCGTAAAAATTTCACCGTTTCCCCATTGCGAGGGGTTCACCACGGCTCGGGCTTCGATCCATTTGGAGAACTTGTCAATGGCGACTAGGGCGTGAGTGTGTCCTCAGGGCGCCCTTTTCGGGGCCCAATCATGTCGAGTCCCCACTTGCAAATGGCCACGTAAGAGGTATGGTTTGCGATTGCTTGGCTGGGGAGGTGCGTCTGCTTGGCGCGTAAATTGGCATTTCCTTGCGAGGTGCTTGCGACTTGGTTCGGCGTCTACCATGCCGTAGAGGCGGTAGAAGCCTTGCACGAAGACTTTACCGACTAGAGTCCTTGGGGCGTGATGACCGCATTCAGCGGTGGGTGTTAACGAGCAATTCTTGGCCTTCCGGTAGGGTATGCATCGCATGTATACTCGAGGGCTCCTCTCTTATAGAGTTCCCCTTTCTCTCCAATCGGTGTGAAGGACTTAGCCCGCCGGGCTAGCTGGCGAGCCTCGGTCTTGTCCTCGGGTAGCTCTCCTCGGGTGAGGTACTCCATCGCCGGTTTTCTCTCGGTCGGGGGTGGGTGAGCCTCATAGCCGGGTGTGGCTAGCTTGTGTAATTGCCACCCTCGTGAGCCCCAGGGGGTACCAGGGTGTATGACCAGGGTTTATTGAGGTCTCGGGTGACCGGGGCGTTCGGGAGGCGGTACCTCGGGTTCTTTGCGACCTTGGCGGTTCATCCAGCGGCCTGGTGTAGCGTCTCGGCGTATGCTTGTGCTCAAACCCATGAAACTTTTCCTCAATTTGCGCGCCTTCCCGACAATGCGCCTCCATCTTGGTCGTGGCAAGGGAGGCCTTCATGACTTGGTCGATGACCAGCTGCTGAATCCCTCCTGGTTTCCAACCGTCGGTTCGGGTCATAGCGATCGGAGGCCGTTGACCCGGCGCCTCGATGATACCTGCGGCGTTGTTGTTGGCAGGGAAAATGCGGCGGATGGCATACCTCGTGTGTGAGGGGGGTGAGATGAAGAAGCAAACCAGCCAGCGCTTTTGCCTTCATCATGGATCCATCGAAATACATGGTCCGACACTTTCGGCTGGATGGGTCGGGGGGGTAGTATTTGTGTATCGGTCCATTCGGCCCACAAAGTCGGCTAGGAAATGGGATTTGATCGCCTTCGGGGCGGGAATGATATAGTTTCGCCGCAGGCTCCACCGCCCACTTCGCCCTCTTCAAAGTGGCCTCTCGGTTTTGGAGGATCTCCCAGGGAGCGAGGATACCGGCGGCAGCTGGGTCGCGAGGAAGTAGTGGCGAAGTTTCCTTCGATGTCGATGCGATGGCGTACAATAAGCTTACGCATCTGCGAATACCTCGTCTTGGTGTGGGAAGCACTTCAGCGATGAAGTAAGCGGGCGTTATGCGGCAGCGTGTGCCCTCTTCCGGCGGCTCCACTCGACCACAGCGGCCGACCCACAGGTAGTGGCGGTGGCGTATAAGCGCGGGGTTTCTCTCTGGATTTGGCGGTACGGGACCGGTGGGTTTGTCGGGAGCTTCTTGAGGGTTGCCGGGGGGCTTCTTCGGCCTCGGGGGTCAGGCAAAGCGGCTCGGACTTGCGAAGGGAGCCGGTAGAGGGGCGAGCCCTTCTCCCGGCGTGAGATGAACACCTTAATGAAGCCGGGCGACCCATGACATGCACGTACTCCCTTGAGGTCTTGGATCGGACCCATCTTGGTGATTCGTCAACTTTGGTCGGGTTTGCCGATGCCTCGTTGAGAGGCGATAAAACCCGGCATCCCTCGGGGACCCGAATACGCATTTTCGAGGGGTTGAGCTTGACTCCCTTCTTGTTTAGGCACTTTCGAAGGTTTCCCGAGGTCACCCACACGGGTCCGGCGTTTTCTTGGATTTGACCACTATGTCGTCGGCGTAGGCCTCGATCCTTCAATGAGTTCCCGAAGATGATTTGCATGCACCGCTGGTATATTTGCCCGGCGTTCCTCGGCCCGAAGGGGCATGGTGAGGGTAGCAATACATCGAAGGGTGTTATGAGCAGTCGCGGCTGGTCGGACTCTTTCATTTTGATGCGGGTGATACTTAGGAATCTGGCGTCAGAAAGGACAGCGTTTCACATCCCGCGATTGGAGTCGACAATTTGGTCGATTAGGAGGCAAAGGAAGGGAACTTTCGGACATGCTTTGTTGAGACTAGTGTAGTCCCACACATCCGCCATTTCCCATTCTTTTTCTCTACTATCTGAGGATTAGCTAACCACTTTCGGGGTGGAATACTTCTTTTATGAATCCGGCCTCCGGTAGCTTGTGGATCTCCTCGTAGATGATCTTAAACTGGCGTCATCAAAGCGGCGCAGTATTTGCATGGCTGGCTTTGAGCCCGGCGGATGTCTAGGGAGTGCTCGGCGACATCCTCGGTATACCCGGCATGTCAGGGTCCCCATAAGCGTCTTGGCATTGGCGCGGAGGAAGTCGGCGAGCCGCGGCTTCTATTTCCGGATCGTCGAGGCGATGGTCGGCTTCTTCTCCCGGGTTCTTGGGATCGAGTGAGATCTTCTTGGTGCGAGGGATACTCGAAGCTCAGTAGCGGCGCTTGGCCTCATGCTCGATCGTGATTTCGTCAAAGCTTCTCTTGCATCGGCGATGAGTGCCTCGGCAATGGCGAGTGCCTCGGCATACTCCATGCTCTCTCCGTCGCATGGCTTTCATTATGCATGATGGTGCGGGGGCGGTCGTGATGGCGCCCTTCGGCCCGGCATCTTGAGCTTGAGGAATGCGTGTAGTTCGGCCGACCATGAACTTGGCGTAGCGGGGGCCGCCCAGGAGTGCGTGGTAAAGTACCGCGGACCCCAAAAGTATCTCGAATGTGAGAGTCTCTTGCCTGAGTTTGGTCACGGGAAACAAACCGGTAAGTCGATCTGCCCGAGGGGGCTTTAAGCTGCTTGCGGGGACAGCGCCATTGAATGCCGGGCCCTCGGCGGATCTTGGACTTGTCTACCCGAGGGGAGGGTCGAGGGTTTCTTAAATAGATGAGGTTGAGGCTGCTCCCTCCGTCCATAAGGACTTTGGTGAGGCAGTGTTGGCGATGATGGGATCCACCACCCGGTGGATAAGCCCCGGGGTTCGGGATGTCTTTGGGGGTGATCCGGTGGTCGAAGGTGATGGCTGGTCCGACCACTTGCGCGACCGGGGTTGCCGGCTCGTGGCATAGACCTCCGGCGCTCCTTCTTGCGTTGCCGCCACGGACATATTCTTTGGTCTTTGCCGCCCGAAGATCATAAAGCGATTATTCACCGCCGGGAACTCCTCGTTGCCCTTGGCGCCACCCTCGGGAGCCTCTTCCTCTTCACCCTCGGGGATGGCCTTGAGCTTGGCGAAATGTTGGCGTACCCTCTTACACTCCCGAGGGTATGCTTGGCCAGGGTAGCTATGGTTGCTGGCATGGCTTCTTGAGCATGTCATCGAAGGTTTCTTGTGGCGGGGGTGGGGCCCCTTGCGGTCGACGCGACCACCATGTCTTTATCGTCGCTTGCGGCGTGGCCCTGCCCTTGCGGCTCTTATCTTTCTTCTTTTTCTTCTTGCTCTCAGGGTTGCGATCCCACGGGCTCCTCTTCCTTGTGCTTTCCCTTGCGAGCCACGATTAGGCAGCCCCGATAGCCTCCTCCGGTTTGGCGAACTTGGTGGCGATGTCCATCGGCTTCGTTTGCCCTCGGTGGGAGTCCGGCGCCCGGCTTCTTCGAGGTCTCGGCAAGTGGTGCCGGCCAAGAAGGCCCGATGGCGTCGAATCCGTCACATTGGGAGCTCGGTCGCTGCTTGGAGCGCGGATGTGATCACGCGAGGGGGATTAAGGTCGGATTTTTTGTCGGCGATTTTGGAGATCCCGCGAGTTAGGCGCGTAGGTACGTTATACGGAAGTTGCAGCGGAAGGTTCTCACCAAGTCCATGAGTTTGATATGAGGTTGGGTGGAAGGTGTTCGGCCAACCTTTCTGGCGGGCTTCGGAGAATGCGGGGGCAAATTTTCGATTATCACTTTATGTCATCATGGGCGCCTCGGTTGCGGTCGGCGGTCTTGGGTCTTCTATCACGTTCCCGAGGCGGGCGGTTACAGCGGTTGTCGTCCGAGGCGGCCCGGCCTTAGGGGCACGGCTCTGTCCGGGTGGACGGACCCTGCCGTTCGCAGATTCCTCTTGCCGCCGTGGCGTGCGGCCGTCGGGGACGAGCGGGAACTCTGCGCACATTGCACCGCCTTGTCAGGAGTTGGCGGAGGAGCCTTCCGTATCGCCTACCTCGGTAGTGGAGGGCTCGGGCATTTCATTACCCGGCGTGGCCGCCGCCGCGTTGGTAGCTCTGCATTGAACAGGGCCGCTATCGAGGGATTAGGCACTCCGACGTGCCATCCGCCGCCATCGTGAGCTTGAGGTGCCCCGGGGCTGCTCGCGATTGAGCACCTGCTCGCTGGATGTTTTTGCTCCGGTCGTCGGGTCGGGCGAACTCCCGCCGGATCCGTTCTGCGGATCTCGTGGCCCCAGGCGTTTTTGGCGGCGGTCGTCGGCGCCACGGATGGGCCGGGGCGAAGCCGCCGGCGCGGGCTTCGTCGTGGCGGTGCGTCAGCGTCATCTTCATTTGGAGGCGTCGGTTGGTAGCCATCTGTGGCGGGACCTCGATGTTGAAAGCATTCCGCGTGGGGTCATAGTACTCGTCTTCATCATTCGGTTACCGCGGTCGCGACGCGTCACGGAGGAGGTTTGATTCTCGGATGGTAGGCGAGTCCCTCGGCTCCGGGACGGGCCCGGTTGAACGGAGGGGTGGCATAGCGGGGTCGTCCCGCGTCCTCTGGAGGATGCGGCTCCTCAGTGAATGTCCATGGGACAACGCTCCGTGGAGCGGCCGGGTGAATGCTGCGGCTCGTGCTCTCTGGCGAAGGCCGGCGAGGTTTCAAGCGGCGGCGGATTCAGGGACTCCCTCGGGATGACCGGGGCGGAGGCGTTTTCCGGCGATTAGGGTTTTGAAGGTACCCTACCACGAGGCGGGTGGCGGGTAAAGGTATTTGCGGGGCCTAGGGTTTCTGGGAGCCCTTGGTCGGCCCGGCAGGGGATCGCACGTGGATTCAGAATCCGTTGCTTGGAACCGCTTGCTGGCGTGATGGTCCTTGCCCGCCCTGTGAGCGGCGTGATGATGGGCTCGCCGCGGCGTGATGCGCCCTCCTCCCTACCAGGTGCGTCGAGGCGAAGGATCATCTCGTAGTTGTGGCGGCGCCACAAATGCGGCGTTCGAAGGAAGCGGTGGTGTTAGCGAGGGCTTGTGCTCGGCGGCGGGGAGGTGAAGCGGCGGAAGCGCCATGAGGGCGTGGAGATGCGGTGCACCAGCGCGCCCCTACTGGCGCGCCAAGCTGTCGGCGTTTGAGGCGGTGGGTGCCTCGGGTGCCGAGCAATAAAAATTTATAAGCCGTGTGTGCCTCCCTCCCGCCCGATGGCGTAGCGCAAGATGGACCGCGGGGCGCGGCGGTTTATCCCTGGTTCAGGCCAGCGGGGCCCTCGTCAAGCGAGGGGTGTGTCCTGCTCGTGTTACCTCGCGCTCAAAGGTGAGCTGCGGTGGGGGTTCTGGCGGCGCGGGGAGGCAGCGGGTCTCAAGCCCCACGATCGTGGTTATGGTGGTGGTGGTGTGCGGTTTCCAGGTGTATGAGGCTGGAGTTGGCGGGCTCGAATCGAATCCCCCTAATGACATTACTCCCCCTTTTATAGGAGGAGGAGAGATAATGTTTGGTGCCGGTGGACACCCTAGGTGGCTAATTCCAGTACCACCGGTTGCATGTGTCGCGCGTAGGGGGTCGGCGGCTTGGATGTAAACAGCGAAGACACGCGTCCGATCGATGGTGGGCGTGCCGTCCCTGAGCGCGACGAGGCGTCTGTGAGCGTCCCTCACAATCCATGGCGGGCGGTCAGAGGTGGCTATGCGTGTCAGTGCCAGTGCGGCCCATCGTGGCGTTTTGGCGATGCTACGGGAAAAATGCAGTGTCATCCTGGTTTTCCGTCTTGGGTAGCGTAACATATCCACTGCAGTTCGACTTTGCGTCCCATCGGTCGGATTGGGGAGGCGATTCGGTTCGATTTGGTAGGCGTGTCGATAGCAGCGGCGCCTCGCTTGCCATGCGCGCCGCGTGAATCGCGCCGGTTTCCCTTCCTCCCGGACGGAACCTCCCACGCCGGTCGGCGACCCTAGACAGGCTAGTTGGGCTATCTCACCAGGGATGGGAGGCTGGTCACCCTCGGGGCGGCGGGTTTTTTGCGCGGGGTGGTAGGCTAGGAGCACCCCTCGGACCCGGCGGAGATTTCTTAGGGGCTGGTGAGCTAGGCCGACCTGGGACAAAGCGCGGAGATCGTGGTCGGTCAGAGCCATGGTTTTGCTGCTGTCGGCGTGGAACGTCATGGTTCGTTGTTTTGCGAGAGGTCCTTGACCTTGTCGCCGTGGCGTAATAAGCTCTTTGCGTCGTGGTGATTCCATTTGGGCGCTTTGTGGGCCCATGTGGAAGCCATCGTAGGCCGATTAAGGTCGTCGTGTGGCGTCGTGGCTCCATGGCACAGTCCATCGTCCGTCGGGCCGTCCCTCCGTGCGGGATGATAGCGGGCTAGGTTTTCTTGGGCCTTGGCGGGGCGGCGATTCTCACGGTTTGGAAAATGTCACCGGGGCCCAATATTTAGGTCCCCGCAAGCGTGGCAGTGGGCTTCCACCTTCCCAACCTCCGCGGGAAGATCAAAGCGTTCCCGGTGGCGTCCTCTACTATAGGCGCACCACGGCGTTAGGGTCGAGGGCGCCACCGTCCTCCTCGCCGACAACAATGGCGGCGTCTTCTTCGACACCCGACAAGCGCGTCACCGTCGGCGCACCATGGGCGGCGGGAGCGTCGGATGGGGCTGCCGTCGAACACCAGGCGACCTCCTCTACGGCCTCCTCGACTTCACCTCCTCGCCCGCCAAGCGTAAACCCCGACATGTCTCTATCCGAAGGCGACTCCACGCGAAGGTGGCGTACCAGCGACCTACGCCTACCGCGTCTCCTCCCGGCCAGCGCCCGGATGCTCGAGCTATCGGGCACCCTCGGCGCCTCCGTCATGCGGCGTGCATGGGCGGGCGTCCCTACCGTGTAACCCGTTGAGCTACAAGTTCGGCGTCGCCGGCGACCTGCACCTCAACTTCTCCTTCTCCGACAACGATGCCGGCTTGTCTGCGCAGCAGCGGTTTGGCGACAAGTCTTTGGCCCTCTTGTCTTCTACCGGACTAGCATTGTCGCTACTCTGATCAGCGTGCCTTCCGCCACCGCACCTGGTGGGTTGGGCGGCACGTGGACATCGTGCCCCTCGTCGAACGGTGAAATGTCATGACCAGAATTGGGCGACTTTGGGGAAGGGCTAAAGGGGCACGGCTTTGACCCCGTAGGCCACGAGGGGGCCGGGTAGCCTTGTGCAAGGGGGCCGACGCCCTGCCGTGTAGTCTCTGCCTCCCGTCCGATCCGACTCTACTTCGTCTTCAAGTTAGGATTATCTTAGGATTTTTGGTGTGTAAAGGGAATATTTCAATCTATAAGGA